>APFE030677599.1:0-36703 GCA_000404065.3 Pinus taeda
TGAGGCTAATGGATGACATCTTGCGGCCATTCACCAACTCATTTGTAGTGGTATAATTAGTATCCAGTCCCTCAAAGGGTCGACTTTCTCTCAATTTAGTTTCTAAAAGTTTGACTTTGTTTTACAACTCTTTGTTCTTTCTTTGCAAATTTCTATTTCGTCTGATAACAGATGAATACAAGGGTGTAAGAGAAAGTGCACCTACTAACTTCTTATTTTTGGGCTTGTAATTTTCCTTTAGGCACCGAGTGAAAGCTCCCACATACTAGGATGAAACCTTCTCTTTCACCTCTATTTCAACGTGTTCCTTATCTACTTGTCCCTCTTGAGTTGTATCAAATTCAATTTCAAAGTCTTCCATTATTGGTTCTCGTGGTTCAATAAGTTCTTATTTTTCTTCAGTTACCGCTATAGGTTCTTATGTGGTAGCGGGGGATATCACCTTTTATTCCTTCTATGCTATAACAAAAACCTCCTCTACAATTGGAGTTACAGTGGTTGTTTCCTCTTCAGCCTCACCCCTACCAATTTTAGTATTGCAATAGGGGTTGCAATTTCCTCTTCAACTTCCACCCCTACTAGTTCTGATGTTGCAATAGAGGTTGTGATTTCCTTTTCAATTTGTGTTGCATCATGAGGAAATTTCACTTCTCCTATATTGTGCCTAGTCCTCCCTTTTTTCAAGATGGCCACATATGCATGCCTCATAGTCATCCCCCTCAACCATTTTGTTGGAAGTCTAATACCTATAATTTGCAAATCACTTTCAATTATTTTACTTCCTTTGTCTCATGTGGCCACATGTCAACCTTAGCCCCTAATTCTAACACTTCAATAGTTGTAGCAAAGGGTTCCCTCATTGTTGTAACTATAGGAAAAAATGATGGAGTTGTGGTAGAGTGTTCTCCTAATGTTTCAACAACAACAACAAGTGATAGAGTTACATTAGCTAGTTCTTGAACTGATAGTGCAGTTGTCGCCTCTACTCTGACCCTCGGTGCTCTCACTACTTCAACCTAGGTGCAACCCTCACACTAGAGGGCGTGCTCAAATAATAGTTTGATCAATTAATGGTGTGATATGTCATCCTTAGGTCTCTTGGACTTTTTCACATTGACCTCCATTTTCTTAAGTGTCCTCCATAGAAAGTATGGCATATTGATCAACCTTTGATGCCTTAGGTGATCTAGCAGCCTTACATGATGCTAGTATATGACTCCATGGTCCCCCTCACAGGTAAAGTACCTCTAGAAAAGAATATTTATGTCTTCCCACAGTGTTGGCAAATATTTTCTGTCAAAACCACTTACTTTTATAAATTTTTGTCTTCACCCACTTGTACCATTTCCCCTTTTACCATAGTTCAATAATTTTTAAGGTTGAGCACAAATTATAACACATCATCATTATATCCCTATAGTCTCTTGACATAACTAACTCAACTTCTAGCTTGAAAATTTTCCCATGTGTTCTCATAAGCTTACAAAAGAAGGGCCTTTGAGGGTTCTTTATGGTTTAGTGAACCCCCTAGTTTTCCTCACTCAATGCTTAGGCAAACTATTGGTTTCATAGTTCAAATGATAGTCTGTTGGGTGTTAGTTCATAATAATGGAAAGGTAATTATGGGGTAATCCAATAGGTCATTTAATTGGTTATGGTGGTAGTGGAATGTAATAAATGCAATATTTTCAAAGTACATTTGATCAAGAAAATTAATGTTATTCATTGTATAAAAGGAAAGACATACATATGTGCTTATTGTGAGTTTTCCTCCAAGCTAGTGGTTGAAAGTTGTCACATTCTACATCACTTAATGATGTCACCTTGTATCTGAAAATATTTTTCATCCATGATGGTGGGCATGTTGTAGAAATGATGTTACAACATTATGTGTTGTAATTCCCATTATACCTAGAGTTGCAGCACTTGTGCTAGGTCAGTGCTGCAACAATAATCATTATATCAATTTGGTATGAAGGGTTTTCAAATTACTATGAAATCTACTCATTGAAAGTGTGTTGTGGAAATTGTGTTCCAACAAACTTGTTGGTTCTTCATAGAAGAAGGTTTTGTAGCACCTCATTGCATGGGTTTTGTAGCATCTGAGTTGCAAACACCAATAGTTGGAGTTACAACAAGGGTGTTTTACTCTTCCTATAAACAAAGTTTTATTAGAAAATCAAGAGATACAAAGAATATATAATTCTCATAAGCAGGAGGATCCTAACACGAGCTTCTCAAAACCCTGAAATTCTCTTCTACTAATGAATTATTTATATTTTTTTCGTGTTTAACATGTCATGTGCTAGACAAGTTTGTTTTCACATTCCATGTGCCCCAAATGTGCCTTTTTAGGGGTTTTCACAAGTGGAATCTTTTTCTTTTAATATAAATGGGATTTAATAATAATTCATTCAAATGGTATTTCTCCCTTACGGGCAATCTCCATGTTGCTATTGGGCCATCCATCACTAACATTCTCTAGGAAGGCCTCCTTTGATTGGGGTATGTGGTATAGTTGAAGCTTGTTTCCATTATTCATTAGTAGGGTTATTTATTTGTTGATGATGTAAAGCTTGATGGCCCCAATTTTAGAAATAATATCATTCTCTTAAAGTCCAATACATCAAGTGTGAAACATTCCTATGAAAATTTTGAACTATGAATCAAACAAGTCCCGATCTCCATCTTTGAATTAATTCTCTTTTATGAACTTGGCATGCCACCAAGCTCTCTAATGTTATATTAATTTTTTCTAGTGTATGGAATATTGACAAAGTTCATCCAATTCATTAATTTGGAGGACTCTTTGTTTTTGCACTCAAATAAGTCTGTCCCAAGTTGTACTTCTATTCTTAGGGTTTGTATTTCCATATTTATTGGAAAAAGTACTCTCTTATAATATACTAATTCATATGGAGTACAACCAATATTTGTTCTCCATGTTTTCATGTAGGCCCACAAGACTTTAGGAAATAGGTATGCCCAGCCCTCAAGGTGCAATCTAATGGATTTTGTTATAATGGCCTCAAGGATCTTGTTTGTCCCTTCTACCTGTTCATTGGCCTATGGATGGTATGGCTTTGTATGCTTCTACTTGATCTTGTATGTGTCCATAAGGTCCTTTATGATCCTAGAAGTAAATTTTTCTCCTCCATTAGTGACAATCTCTTGTGTTCCCAAATCTAGTGAAGCTCTCCTCATGAAGAAAATATATCACTGCTTGCTTAGTTGCAATCATGAGTGTCTTGGATTTCATCGATTTCATGACATAGCCTATACATAGTAAGATGTAAGAGTTATGATTAGAAGGAGGATTGATTATTCCAACAAAGTCAATGTCTCATTTATCGCATGGTTATAATACTAGTTATGGTTATAATGGCTCGATTAGGAGGAACCAATTGGGCCCTCTCAAAATAGGAGCCCTATATATTCTATATTTTAGTTCTTCAAAAGACATGTTAGAAACTCTATATCCACATAACTTCAACACTTTTTAGTAATAAAAGAAAACAAAGGACAAGCGATTTGTTAAAATCCTTCAATAAAATGATTATATTAAACAACATGTCCTAGAACAATTCATACCTCTTTATGTCCGTGGAGTAGGAAAGTTTAGCGTTATCTTTATTTTTTATAAGTCCACTTGGATTTATTTTTACGAGATGTGATTCCCTAGTACTATACCTTTATTTAAAATTATTAAGAATTTCTTGCTATTGAGGGATACATGTCTCTCTTTACATCTTTCTAGAACTCATTCTATATTGGCTAGGAAAAAGTCAAATATACCATTGAATGCCATGAAATAATTCATGTAAATTTCTACATATTCATGAATCAGATTAGAGATGATTCCAATCATAGGTCATTGGAAAAATTTTGAAGCATTAAATATCTAAAATGGTAGAACATGGTAGGAAAATGTTCCCAAATGATATGTGAATGTGGTTTTATCTTGATCTTCCAAATAAATCTTATAGATTTGGTTGTATCCACTCAAAGAATCAAGGAAAGAAAAGCATTTCTTCCCTACCAACATATCGAGGACTTGGTCATTAAATGGAAATCGACAATAGTCCTTTGTGTAGCTTTACTATGTTCCCTATACTCAACGTAAACTCTCCATTTGCCATCTTTTTAGGTATAATAACAAGAAGGGAAAACTACTCGCCAAAAAAAAGGAATAGATGAAGGTTATCTAAAAGAAATTTCTATAACTCTTCTTTAACCACATACCTTATGGTTAGGTTCATCTGTCATTCAGGTTGATGAATGGGTCTAGATCCTTCCTTGATATAGATATGGTGAGTGCATAGATCAAGATGGCTTCACTTCATGTCAGTGAATTCCCAGGTGAAAGCAAAATTATGCCTTTGTAGGAATTGGATTAGTCATTCATTTTGTTGTTTTTTCAATCCTTGAATGGTTTTCAAGGTTTTTCCAAGACTATTATCTACAGTTTCTAAATTTGTTTATGTCTCTTTGAAGGAGGAATATTCATATTATACTACTAGTTCATCTATTGCCATAATAGAAGCCTAGGCTTCAGGGTTCATGATGTGGATGAGAACATGTGAGTTAGATAAAGAGGAGAAATCTATGAAATCAATAATTTCTTTGCCCCCAATTTTATCTCTAATGACTAGATATTGGTCTATGGTGAGGACTTTATGGGAAACTTTATCCTCATCACTTTCTTATTTGTCATCTCAAAATGATGTTTCAACATATATATTTGGATTGGTGAGAGGATATGGAGTAATTTGTTTTGTGTAGGTCCCATGGGAGATGGTAAGGTTACCAAATATACAAATGATGTAAACGTCTATAGTAGCCATCCATGATCTTCCCAAGATTAAAGGACAACCTCATAGAGAAGAGTTCATCAGTTGTAGGATCATGAACTCAATGTGATACTCCCGTGAATCTATAGACATCACTACATCTTCTAATTTTTTTTTTTTGGTTTGATAAGAGATCTCTCAACAAGTTGTAGTATGTGGGGGTCTTCCTAACATTGGAAATTCCTAGGGCTTCCATGGTATTGTGAGTAATAAAATTGGTGGTAGTACAAAGGTCGATCAATCTGTTGGAAATGAGGATATGGCTAATTTTCACATTGGCTACTAGGATATCAAGGTCTGAGTATTTGACTATGAGAAATCTCCCCATCATAATGATAGATATTTTTCCCATAACATGAATAATTTGAGGATCATTTTCTCTATTATTGGGTTTCCTTAAACATGATCCCCTTAACATTTTCAAGTAAATAGGAACATCCTCAATTCATTGGAACACCAATATGTGAAAACACACGTCTTAATCTCACTTTGGAAATCAAATCTAGGATGGGTAGTCATTTTTTACAGATCAAATATTTCTGATTAAGGAGGAACCTATGGCTCTAGGCAAGCTTGTTCTATTCTTGAGGTCTCTAGACATTGAAATGATTTTATCCCTCATGGCTAGGTGTTGGTCTACAATGCAGACTTAATGAGAAACTATCTCCTCATCACTTTCTTCTTTGTAAGGTCAAAATGGTGTTTCAAGATCAATATTGGGATTGGTGAGAGGATATAGGATAAATTTTTTTTGTGGATGCCCCATCGAAGATGGTAAGGTTACTAAATCTACAATTAATCTAAATGTCTACATTAGCCAACCATGATCTTCCCAACATTAAATGATAACCTCCTAAAGAAGAGATGGGAATTAGGATCATGAAGACAATGGCATACTCCCATGAATCTATAAGCATCGCTACATCTTCCAAGATTCCTTTTCATTTGATAATTCATTTCCAAGTGTGGATGTATCGCCCACGAACCACCCTAATGGAACATTCTTGAGGGTAGTAGTGAAAAGTTTCAGTTTATGGGAATCTGACACATAATCATATCTGCTACAGAGTATGTCAAATTCAAAGATCAATTTTTCATTCTCTTCCTTGGATAGACCATGAAAGTTCTGTAGGGATGAGTGAGGAATATTTTTCACTTTGTTTGCCTCATATGATTCTAAAAAAAAACATCAAAGGTTGTTGTCTCTTATTTAACTTCATGAGATAGCTCTCTTGATTTTTGTTCTTCTCTTCCAAAGTTTATTTAGGAGACCTAGGAAAAATTAACTCTCTAGAGTGGTAGTACTCCCTTCCTGGCTCTGGCTCTTGGCTTTGGCTCTGGCTCTTGGCTCTAGCTCTAGCTCTCGGCTCTGGCTCTGGCTCTTAGCTCTAGCTTTGGCGTTGGCTCTTGGCTCTAGATCTGGCTCTGGCTCTTGGCTCTTCAACTCTGGCTTTGTGAGCTTTCAACAGTCCGCTTGACCTCCAAGCGACTCCAAGACTCCCTCAGCTACTATGCACGTTATCTTTTCGCTAGCTGCCCCATTAATTGGGATCTCTAGCTCTCTTGAGGCATTTTTCTAGCTCTGTGGCTTCCCCAGCCATTTCTCTGCGTGTAATCATCCCTCTACGGCTCTATGGCTTCTCTGCTCCTTGTTTGTTCGATTGGCCATATGGCTCTATGACTTTGTGGCTCTGTGCATTCCAAAATGCATCATTGTCTGAAAAATGCCTACTTGCAGCGCATGGCACAATGATCAGGAGTTGTTACAAAGGGATCAGGGCCTTTTTCCAAGAAAAAATCTGAAAATGGATAACAATTTCAATACACAGAGATTTTCTGAAAATTACACTATCGAGCGTGAATTCCAGACTTCAAATTCCCTGAAATCGCCCCTATAAACCCTATCGGGTCCACCATTAGTTGCATATCACATCGCATAGGCGGATTGGTCAAATCCCCAAATACACAGGAATACATTGAAAAATTTGAATTCCCAAACTTCAAAAATTATGAAATTGGATCTAGAAACCCATTGGGTCTGGCCCTTATCGGCATATCGCTATTGCAATCACATTGGC
This sequence comes from Pinus taeda, assembly GCA_000404065.3. Lineage (NCBI taxonomy): Eukaryota > Viridiplantae > Streptophyta > Pinopsida > Pinales > Pinaceae > Pinus > Pinus taeda. The sequence goes on from APFE030677599.1 coordinate 6,929, forward strand.
CTTGACATCAGGGTTCACTGATCACTGATCGCCGATTAAATCTGGACCATTGATCTACTCCTCAATCAGACGATCCATATCACATCACATATCGCTATCGCATCGTCCCTTTGTATCAGGGATCACCGATCTCCCAACCGCCGATTAAATCTAGACCATTTATCTCTTTTCCCCATCTGATGGTTATCATGTGATCACACATCAGCCCATCGCTTTATCGCATATCGCATTTGTAATTTCCCGAGGGTTCTGATTGTCCTAACCCAATCTGTCGATCCGATCATCGGCAATCGTAATGTCGCATAATCGCAATCACCCAGTCCTCCCACCAGGCCTTTATCCCTTCATCGCTCTGATCCAATACATCTCACAGATTCGATAAGGGTTTAGGCTATGGAACATAATATTTTGGGTCCAACCTTTAATCCTTTCACATGCAATTTTTGCATATAAGGCCTTTTATGCCATTTTTATAAGAAATGCCTCATTTTTCAAAGGACAAAGGAAATCTTCCTTTTGCAATAACTTCATCATCCGAAGTCCGTTTTAGCCCATTCAAGTTGTAATAGATTCATAATGACAAGATCTACGCAATGGGACTATTTCTAGGAGCATCCTTGGACTTTCATTTTCCTCTGTGAGGAACACTTTAGACTTAAAAGTCTATCTTAGATCCATTTTAGATCACACCTTCCCACTAAAACAACTTTTGGTCTCCAAAAGACTGACATATTGATCTGAACAGTAAATGAGAGTAACATCACTCTCTTCTTTCAACCTCCATACACTTGCCTTGCATAGTGGCTGTAAATTAAAGCCTTTGACCACTCTCCTTCCTAGATGTGCTAGTCCTCCTGGGAAGAACCGGTTTCCTCCTTGACTTCATGCAGAACTCCTACTAAGATGGTCACAGAAGGTAGTTTGAACTTCTCTGCCTTGATCATTTATCCAAGGTGGCTCAAACCAATGTGAAGTGACATCTCCTTCATAAAACTTTCATTTATACGTGTTTGACATGCTGCCGACAACAATTGTTAACAATAACAGAAATACAGACAACAACTAGATGGCTTAAACTCCTGCTTCAACAAAATAAACAGATCCCCATATCTTGTGAACACCTCCATGTCTTACATCTACATACAAATGATGGACTATATAACAAGCCCACAAAACATGCCTTTAAACAAATGACCCTTCAAGTCAAGCATGTAGAAAATATCTCAAGGATTCTTTTCAAAAGATGAACCACTTCATCATCATCTCCATCTTAGAGACCAAGTTAACTTTTCCCAAGTCAACATTACATGCATGTTACAACAAAGAAATAAACCCTTCAAGTTAATTACACATACATATTTAAATACAAGGAAATCATCAACATCCCTGTGTTCATGCATATCATACTCATTTATGCATTTCATCTTTCAACTTTCACTTAAGCACAGTGTACTTTCGAAGCTGAATTGAAATATAATGTTGTAGCAACAAAGTGAGTCTCGTACTAAACTTCTCCATTCACCTTCTTGGTAAAATCCTGCAACTTGCATTCCATTAACAAAGAAATGCAAATAGATGCATCAATAGACATGTAATCTTAATTGGATAAGAACTCTAATCATTTCTCACCAATCCCTTTCAAAGGTACTACCTTTTTTTGCACGTCAGCATCAACATGTGAATCATCCTAAAACACATCAATCATGGAATCTTCCTTTCTGTTCTTGTCATTCTCTCTTTCCACCTTCTTAATCTTTTGTGGAATCATTGTTGGATTCAAAGTCCAGCACCTTTCAGCAAGATGCCCTTGCTTATGGCAGTAAGTGCAACACATGTGCATCCTCTTGACAGCATGATTTGCCTTGTCTAATGGACCTTTGGCTTCTTTTTTCCTTTCCTTCAAAAGTTTCCTACATGTGGCTATCCTATTCCAACATCTAGAAACATTATGGATATCCAAACCACAAAAGGAACATGCAATTCTTTTCCCATATTTATGTGGAAATTTATCATGCTTTGCAAAATCAAAAGGAAGATGATTAGAACCAGATTTATACCTTTCTCTTTCACCTCTATTGCCTTCATGAGGAGGTGAAGCAAATGAAGAAGTGGCTCCCTTCAGAACACCATCAATCTCTTCAAGGCTTTTAGAGTTTCCACAACTCTCTGGTTCAAGTGTGTGCTTCTGAACACCTGCATCCTACAAATGATGTTTCAAGCTATTGCATTCCTCCTAAATACAATCTTCACACTCTTGAGGTAGAGGACCTGAAATGAAACTCCTTCTTGGAACTATTTCAATGGCCTTCATGGAAGCTTTGGAACTTTCTCCATAAGATTGTCCATAGCCAAGACCCAAATACTTAGGCCTTTCCTCAACCATTATTGGCTCAACAATACCCTGTGCATATTTACCCAAGCCTATTCCTTCATAGCCCATCTTGGACATTAGCTTGGAACCTATGCCTCTGGTATGCTTTTCAAAAGAACCAATATACCCATTCTTAGAAGAATTTGAAGACAAACTGGAATGGTTTACCTCTTCTTCAAGTTGATACTTGACCAAGGCTTCTTTGGCAAGAAAGAGTTGTGACTCCAACTCATGCATCCTTTTTTGGTTCATTTTTGCAATATGAATTTGCCTCTCCATTTCATGCAATTTGTCAGAAAGAAACTGCTTCTCTTCCTCCACAAAATTCAACTGCTCTCTAAGTATGCTACTCTTCCTTCCATCCTCATATATCTCTCTCACCATATCCATCATGGTGAAAAATTCTTGCTTCATGTCCTCATCAAAGAATCTTGTGATGAAGGAGGGATTTGAGGATTCACTTGTAGAAGTTGTCATTATACCAATGAACAAAAGAACTTCAAACAAGATTAATAAAGAGCTTATTCAACAACCTTTTGCAACAAACCTCTTGTGCTTCAGGGATTACCTTGAGGTCCCTTGGGATAGAAGAATGCCTTCAGCCCTTCTTCCTTCTTGTCCTTCCTAGACTAAGCTATCATTAGCTTTCCCTTCACCTCTGCAAACTCAAACAATAGTCAGTCTGCAAACAAACATACAATTAACCTCTGACTATTTAAACACCTTTCAGACAAGAAATCTTTGTTCTGTCAATCAAGCATTTTGATGTAACCTTCTTTGAAGGTGGGGTTAACAAATCTTAAGCTTCGATACCACCTGATCTGAAAATGGAGCACTAAAGGCTTCTTGTCAAGCTTACAATAACCTCTCCCACTTCCAAAGCTTAAATACTCCCAAGATATTATGATTAGCCAAATGCGGAATTAATAATGCTTGAAAATAGGTGTATGTTTATGTTTGTTTTAAAAATGGTTATGTGCTTTAAGTTCACTTGCTTATGCTAATATAAAATACAGTTGACAGTAAGTAAAGCAGCAAATAAGAAACACATGCATAGCAGCAAGATGCAGTAATAAAACAACACACATAACAACACTATTAATTTGGAATTCACCCAAAACTCTTGGGCTACGTCTCCTTGAGCTCTAGTCAACTCAACTAAGCTCTTTGGGATTATGGCAATAATTATTTTACAAGATCCACGCTCAACTCCACTAGTTTAAACAGAACCCAATGGGCTTAGAACACCATCTCATCCCTGCTTTGAATCTCTCGGTTTCCTAGCTCTCAGCTCTAGCTCTGGCTCTCGGCTCTGGCTCTGGCTCTGGCTCTTGGCTCTGGCTCTAGCTCTTGGCTCTGGCTCTTGGCTCTAGCTCTAGCTTTGGCTCTTGGCTCTTCGGCTTTGGCTTTGTGAGCTTTCAACAATCCACTTGACCTCCAAGCGACTATCTCGGCAACTTTCAGCTCTCTGGTTTTTCCACTTGACCTCCAAGTGACTCCAAGACTCCCTTAGATACTTTACGCATTAGCTTTTCGCTAGCTACGCTGTTAATTGGGCTCTCTAGTTCTCTTGAGGCATTTTTCCAGCTCTGTCGCTTCCCCAGCCGTTTCTCTCTGTGTAATCATCCCTTTGTGGCTCTATGGCTTCTTTGCTCCTTGTCTGTTTGACTGACCATCTAGATTTGTGACTTTGTGGCTCTATGTGTTCCAAAATGTGTCATTGTCTGCAAAATTCCCACTTGCAGCATGGCACAATGATCACGAGTTGTTACAAAGGGATCGGGGCCTTTTTCCAGGAAAAAACCCGAAAATGGACAAAAATTCCAATACACAGAGATTTTCTAAAAATTACACTATCGGGCGTGAATTCCAGACTTCAAATTCCCTGAAATCGCCCCTATAAACCCTATCAGATCCGCCATTAGTCACATATTGCATCGCATAGGCAGATTGGCCAAAACCCGAAATACACGGGAATCCATTGAAAAATCCAAATTTCCGGACTTCAAAAATTATGAAATCGGGTCTATCAACCCATCGGGTCCGGCCCTTATCGGCATATCGCTATCGCAATCACATTGGCCCTGAGATCGGGGGTCTCATCACTGATCTTCGATTAAATCTAGACTATTGATCTGCTCCCCGATTGGACGGTCCATATCGAATCGCATATCGCTATCACATCGGCCCTTTGTATCGGGAATCACCAATCTCCTGATTGTCGATTAAATCTGGACCGTTCATCTTTTTTCCCGATTCGACGGTTGTCATGCGATTGCACTTCGACCCATCACTTTATCGCATATCGCATTTGTAATGGCCCGTGGGGTTCTGACTGTGCCGACCCGATCCGTCGATCCGATCATCGGCACTTGCAGTGTCACATAATCACAATCGCGCAGTCCTCCCGCCAAGCAATTGTTCATGCAATCATTCATGAGACTGTTTTGCATGAACGATTGCCGATTCAGCAACTCACTTCACCCACATGCATGTTGTTTCGTTTTATGACTCTTTCATTCACTGTTTGCATGCACGATCATTCACTCCTGCTTACACTAAGTATTGCCATGCATTCACAATCACATTTGCTTTTAGTTGCCCATCAGTGGTTCTGGTAGCCTTGGCCCAAACTCTACCTCACCAAGACAACATTGCGTAATCCTGAGAGGGAAGGCTCTGTCTTCCCCTCAGGAAATGCACATTTCTACCCAGGAGTTGTCGTCCAATATTGCATTGTGAAATTTAGAGGGACAGTGACTGCTGGCCCAGAAAATTGTGCAATGCAGTTAGTGGGCCTGAAACCACTGCTAGTTGAAATTGTGCATTGTGCAATTCCATCAGCTAGGAGGCCAGCCTATATTGCACATTGCACAAATCCAGTAACCAGTCAGCTAGCCTCTCAGAAGAAATTGTGCAATCCTTGTTAGTCAATCCCTAGGTATGTTGCATGTCTTTCCTCAAGTTTGCTTTTGTTTTTGCTGAGAGATTTCTTGCCATGCATGTCGCTTTGTCTCTAGATCTAGTAGGTGTTCATCTGCCTCTTCGAATTTCAGGATCAATGGCCACCAAGAGAGCAAGATCAAAGGACATTGACGGAAGTGCAACTGGAGAAGCAATTGAGTGAGTGTCTACAAGTCTGTCGATCTATGAGGACACCAAGTTGGTTGTGGACAAGGACATCAAGCTAAAATGGAAAGAGGTAAATGATGCATTTGCAGGCACATTTGGGGAAGACCTCGAAGACATCCAAGTATATGTGAAAATTCACAAGTTTGGCTTGTACCGGATTTCATGCAGATACCTCGTGTTCTTGTGTGCAGAGATGATACATTGGATCGTCTCACACACTGATCCCGAGACAGTGACATTGAGCAGTGTCAACGTGATGAATATTTCTACCTTTAGGGCACAAAATTATGATGAGATGTATCAGATGTCAGAGGCTGTGACCATCATGGAGACACCCATTAGCTTACCTAGCAACAATCCCAACTCTAGAGACATTTTGGTGAAGGAGCCGCTAGATTCAGGATGACACCCAACCAGGTCTACAAGATGAAGATACTGTGGAGGGTGTATCAATACTTGGTCATATTTTCATGTTGACTGCATGGCCAAGAAAGCACAGAAACCTTCCCACAGAGTTAGGTGATTGCGTTGGACCAACTGGCCAGAGAGGGAAAAGCATGTAACTAGTCCAGCATGTTGGCTCATCACCTAAAGGAATAGATAACAAGGGCTCGACAACTGCTCAAAGGTATGAAAGCATAGATCTACATGTACACCTAAATCTTGGATGCAATCTCTGCCTAACAAGAATTCTCAGGCTTGAAGTGGGCATGGACACTAATGGAGACTCCTATGAACATTTATTGTAAGATGTTGTCCAAATACAGCTTGAGAGGAGTTATCACATGGCTATCCTATCATTTTTTCACCCTAGTTTACAAGATGATATTCGAACATGATCCTCCCTGCATGTCGAAGGCAGTAATGGAGGCACTGATAGACATATCTGACTGGTATGCCTCGCCATCCGGCACCTTCATATGGGTGTACAGCGTGGAGAAGCCTCCACATGTCCTACCAAAGTTTGCCTTGGAAATACTCGTCACGCAGGAAGTAGCATATCACATCTCGGCAGGATTGACAACTAGGCTACACTAGAAGAGGAAGGCACCTTAGCCCGCTCTTTTGCTGCGCATTGGGTTATACGAGATATAGAGTTTCAAGCATGTGAATGTCGAAGCAGAGCAGATGAAGAAGTATCCATTCAACCTACGAAGTTACAATCGGTATGACCCACATTGCCTTGTGAAATATCACTGCGTGAGAGTACAGTTCAACTAGATCATGGGGCATGTCATTGGGTGGAGGAGAACCCATAGAGGTATGGTTACAACTCCACTAAACTCAATGAATCAGCCTGCTTCACTATGAAATGGTTAGCGAAGAAATGTGAAGTAGCATCTCGGATAGTAGCAGCAGCAGCAGACGTGAACATACCAGTGCACAACAAGGGCAAGAGGGAGATCATCGATCGCATGGAGGAAGAGAAAAATTTTAAGTTCCGAGTAGATCCACTTGTGGAGAAAGCATCTATGGCTATAGAGGTGAATAGGCAACATCATGACAAGCTAAATGCACAAAGGAAGAGAGAGAAACAGAGAATGGAGGAAACAAAGAAGGAGTTTCATGAGTTGAGGGAGCAACTCCGGAAGGAACAAGAGCTGTGCAGATGATGAGCCCCAAAAATGGATAATTATATGGACTCATTCAACCTCCTAATTCGACTTAATCCACCATTATCATTATTTTATTGCATGTTTTTTATTATATTTATGCTAATAGAGTGAATTGGGTTAGTCCATTATCAACAAGTCTAATGTGTGCTTTGTGTAGTCTTTTTGGTCATATGGAGACAAAATCAAAGGTTTTAAAATGAGCACACTTTGGCAAGGCCAAATTCGATGGCAGAGGATATTTTAGGAAAGGTGTCCCCTTCGATTTATGGGCCTTACCTCAAATTCTCGCACCACAGCTTGGAGTTCAATGGCCACAAATCAATTTATCAACAAGGCACCAATGCAATCAAGTGGACACTGTTTAACTGCACTTTGGGCAGCCGAGTCCCTAAGCTTTAGGAGGACTGTTTGGGGTCCTCAATTATGTTATAAATACAGGGGGCTTAGGGCCCCTCATTTTTGTTTAGACCATAGTTACGTCACTTTGTAGATAGAAGTAGCTAAGTTTGTAAGTTCGCTTTTAGTCATAGATTAGGCTTTGCATTTCAGCACATTTCAAGCTTCCCTTGCTGGACAGTTTTTGATGTAACTCTTCTTTTCTTGCTCAATAAAGATGAATCCAGCTTTGCACCAGCTCTAAATCTCTCTTAGGAGGCTGTAGCTCTTGGGGTTAGGCCCATCTCAAGTGCCCAGTACCTCCTTTGTTTACTTTCATGTGTCTTTGTTGCATTCTTAAAATAAAATCTGCTATTTAGATTTAAATCTTGTTTTGTTATTTAGATTAATTTTGATGATTAAAGTAGCTTTTTATGTTCAGATTGATTTGATAGGTTAATAACAAAGAAGATCTTCAAAAAAAGGCCATCAAGCACTTTGGATCTCACCTCTCCCTCAGTGGAATCATGATCTGGGACCAAGGTGACCTTGCTACCACCAAAAACATTGTCTTTGCTTCACCATGCAAGTATTAGTGTTGGATTCTTAGTTGTTGAACTTGATATCAGTTTTGGTTGCATGCTTAGGTTTATGATTGCTCATTTGCATAGTTACTTCATTTGATTTCGCTGCAAATATACTTGTGTTCATTTCCTTTGTTGTTATCTAGGTCAGATTAGGTCAAAGTAATTAGGTTCTTGATTTTCCAAGTCTTCATTTGTCAAATTCGAAAAACAACTTGTAGAGCACCTGTTATCCTTCTTTATCTGCCCATACTCCATCAACTCCACCTGCTCCGCCCTCCACTTAGAACCCTTACCTTACATTTGCCTCATTCGCTTACTTTGCCATGATTCTCATCTTCTTGTGCAACATTGTTTCATCCCTCCTTGAACAAATCTCACCATCTGCGCCACTCCTCAACTCCATCCTCCAAATCTTGAACTCCCCTACACCCCTATTTCACCTCCATATTCATTCCTCCACCTTTTTCCCTCCATTCATTCTCCAAAATCCTCTTTTTGGAACATCCTGTAGAAAATTACAGAACATCTTGTAGAAATTCCAGAACATCCTGTAGAACCCCTGCAAACTTCCTGTAGAAGCTCACAAAAGCAATTTTTTGAGATCCAATCACTATGAAACTCTCAAGAATGGTGCTAGGGACCCCTTAGGACCTCTTCTAACCTTCCCAACCTCCTGCAAGCATTTTCTCTCATTGATCCACCTCTTCACAGTCAAAAACAGTAAAAGCACATGCATAATAATCCTACAAAATCATTCAAAAATACAAAAAGATGTTTTCTTCAGATTTCATTATAAAAGTAGCTTAGATACATGCATTTTACCTTCCGAAGTCAATGGAATCTTATTCAATAGCTTGCATTTTCCTTCTTGCATCAGTAGGACTAGCTGGTAGAATTAGGGTTTGCTAGGGTTTACGTTTCTTTTTGGCTTTCAGTTTCTTTCCACAAGTAGATTAGATTCCTTTGAGTTAGCTTTCATCCATCAGTTAAAAAGCTTATTCTAAGAGCTTATAGAAGTTGGCTTAAGCTCCTAGCGGACTTGTGCCAACTAACCAAGTGACAGCTACGGCAAGAGCTATTACTTGTGCATACAACACCGTTGCTTCCAAGTTTGTTACGAACTACTGGGTTGATAAAATTAAAGAAGGGAGTCCCAGGAGTTGCAGCATTATTGGTGCAATACTGGGGGCCACCACTCTTTTAGGCGCTGTTGTCGGGGAAGCATCAAAGTATTGGTGATTTCTGCTTTTCTTCTATTTTCCACTACAACCTTTTGCTAAGTAGTTTATTTCATTTCCATTTTGAAATTTCATTTCCGCAAAAGTAGAGTAGACATTTCCTGCTTTCATAGATTAGCATTTCAATTTCACAACTTCGATTCTGCAAGCGTAGATTAGCATTTCAATTCCGTAATTTCAATTTTGCAAGCGTAGATTAGCATTTCATTCCTACAATTTTATTTGAGCAAAATAGATTAGTCCTTTCCTGCTTTCATTTCAATTCCGCATTTTCATTTTAGCAAGATAGTTAGTTGTAGTTCAATTTATTTCAGTTTTGTAGGTACAAATAGAAAAAAAAAAACAAAGATCAACCAAAAAGATTTTCTTTCATGCTTTGTAGGAGTAGAGATAAGTTAGAAAAATGATTGCACAACACCCAACTGCTTCACACAGCCAACCTTCTCTCTTCTTTGATGGCTGTGATTAAAGAACCCTTAGGTAGACAGCAAGACATATTTTAAGAACCTCAAGGGAAGAAGAAGAAGAAAATATTCCTCTGGAGCAAATGGCTACAAGCAGAAGAGCAGTACTTTTTCTTCCAACTCAATCTTTAGAGGTGAATGTGAGAATCTGATGGAAGATTTCAAGAGAGAGATGAGACAGTTTCTTGCCATGCAACTAGATACCTTACATATCCAAAGGAAGTAAGAGGAAGCCAAGAGGGCTTTGGCCATCTTTTGTCCCAGGTGCACTAGAAAGCATCCTAGGCATGAATTTCCATTGCACTCCATAGAAGTGTGTTTCGTCTATGAAGAATACCATCCTACGAATCAGTGCCCTTCCTTGTCTGGAATCAAAGCTACATATCAAAGGGCCAAAGAAGTCACTGAACCACTCTATTTTATGAACCAAAGGAGGTCACATGGACCCATACCTTACCAGCAGGAACTGCAAGGGACATCCCAGACCTATTACAACCCCTGTCAAGCCACTTTCATGCCTTCTTGGGGTTCCCCTGCTCATCCTTCCTCGTTCACACCTCCTCCGTCTTCCTTCATAGATCCATATTATGCCCTACCAGCTGCTCATTCGTTTCACTCTTATGCTCAGCCATAACCTCAGTGGAATGCACCTCATCAGGGGTGGAGACCCTAGTATAACTCTCCTCCCGCTCATTTTCCTCCACCACTTGCCCAACCACAAACCCATCCACATCCATCTCAAATATACACCCCCACTCAACTACCCGTACCGCCATTTCCAAACCCGCACATTGGAATAGCTCAACCCAGTTGCAAAGCTGAGGTATAACATGTCCAAATGACTCCTCTTGAGCTCAATGATCTTCACCATAGCTTAGGAAGAGTATTACAAAACAAAGATTATAGCATTGAAGGACCACATCCAGCAGAAGAAGATTCAAAAGAGGATAGCAAAGAACCATGGGTTGCACTTGATGAAGAGAAGACAACAAAATCAGAGATTGAGAGTGCTCCCCCATGGTTACCATCAAATCCTACATGTATTCTAGAGAAAACTCAACAAAAAGAGGAAGATGTGAAGGTCATAATAGAAGAAGATATGGAGAATGATCCCGATCAACAAAAGGACCAAGGATATCAGAGCTATATTGAGATATGGTTCCAGATGGTCATTAAGTTGCAGCAACACTCTCTTCCTCAGTTATGCTTGATCCCTTCAAAGTCAAATCATTTGGTCTCTGAAATCCAAACAACAAAGCATGCATTTCAAGCCTCCACATCATTTTGTCTCTAATCTCGATGTGCACATGGCTCCATTTGAAGTATTCTTATCCTTGAGAAAGATTTTGTTTTTCAAGTAGGGGAGGGGGGAAAAAAAAAAAAAAAAATGAAAAAAATGGAAATAAGAGGAAAAATCTAAGGTGAAAACATCCTCGGAGGTGCCTTAGATTGGCTCATTGATTGAAAACCTCCATGAGGCGGTTAATGGGTTGGAAAAAAGAAAAAAGAAAAAAAGAGAAAAAGAAAAAGAGAAGAAGATCCCTAGGTGAAAACCTACCTTGGAGGCACCCAGGGCAGGCAATTAGGGTGAAAACCTCCATGAGGCGCGCTAGTTGTTTTCAACAAAAAAATGGGGAAAAAAAAAAGAAAAAAAAAAAAAAGAGAAATCAAGACTAATATCTGTAAAAAGTTGCAGGTTGTAGTGAATACCTTGCAGAAAAAAGGGGCGCGCAAAATGAGGATAGGGGTCTGTACCAGGCTCAAGGACACCCCCTCAGACACCCCCTCCATGGCCACTCACCTCTCTTAGGATTTGGTCACATTCGGGTTGAGATTGGGCCTTCTCCAGGAAGCTACAGACGTTTCTACAGGAAGTTCTGTATTTCTACAGGAAACATCCTGTAAAACCTTCAGGCGAGCCAGATTCAATTTTGGAAGGGAATCTAAAGCTTTGAATCTATTGGTCAAGCCCGCAAGCATCCATGTTTTCATTCTTCACCCTTTTCCATAATTTTTTCCACCTCATTGTGCTTCTTTTATGAAAATTGTGTTTTCTACAAGAAGTTCTGTGTCTTCTACAAGAAGCGTACAAAAAATCCAAATTGATCTCCAAAGAGGACCCAAAGGCTGGGAATATGTCCATGAGGCCTGCACATATCCAGGTTTCTATCCCTCACCCTTTTCCATCATTTTTTCCACCTCATTGTGCTTCTTTTATGAAAACTGTGTTTTCTACAGGAAGTTCCTGTAGAAATTACAAGAAGCTAAAAATGGATTGCAAAAAGGTAGTTTGGCGAACATGATAGCTTCCTCAAAGGTTCAGAAGTCCTCCTGCAATCTTAAAACTCCTCCTCCATCATCTCCATGCCTGCATCACAACCCAAGCTCAATTTTTTTACCACGCAAAAACTTGCAGAATGCTTTGAAGAAAAAAATACATAGAACAAAATTTGTTTTTTCCATAACTTGAAAACCGTGCATCCATTTACAAAACCCTTTTACAGGGAGTTGTATAGGGATGATAGCAACATGCCCGAGCAATTTTAGCCAATTTCGGTGCATGGTTTTCAAGAAATCGGCCTCCATCACTGTCAGCCATTTTTGCATTTTCTCCATATCTGTGCATCTGTTTCAAAACTTGTTCCATGGGGAGATGCATATGGGTGATAGTACCCTACCCAAGCAGTTTTAACCAATTCCGATGCACGGTTTCCAAGAAATTGATCTCTGTAATCTTCAGCCATTTTCTGTTTTTCTCAAAATCAGTGCATCCATTGATCACAATTTTGCTATGGGAGATGCATAATTATGATGGGAACATGCTCAGCAAGTTTCAGATCAATCTGGTCTATCGTTCGGGTGCAATGGCGAAAACAAGTTTCGGTCCTGTGAAAATTCAATAGCAGCAGCTTGAGGGTGCAGATTTGAACGTGAAGCCAACGCCTACAGCATGGATCCAGCCAGAGGATACCTGCACAAGAAAAAATAGCCATGAATCAGACACCAAGCCATCATGCAACCTCAGAAACCAGTGCATGCAGCAAATGAAAGGCCACAACACCTCACATCAACCATTCGACTTGCAGGTATGTGTCTAGACCAGCTCCTCTATTTGCATTAATATGATTCGAAAGTGCATAAAGAATGAATTGGTGGGATTAAGCCGATATTTCCTTGTGAAATTCTCTAGCAATTAGCCAGGAATCATGCAACGTACATGTTAGACAACTCACGTGAAATTAAAAAAAAAAAAAAAAAACAGGTAGTGTTGGTCGTTTGAACTCCAGTGCAACTAATTAACAAGAAGAGAACATATAGTTCATCATAACACCGCCGTCTACATGGGCCAGCACAAATTTTTGCCACCTCACCACAAGTCATGCAGCAATTAAACAACGCTCGGCTGAAACTCACAAACTGCTGTTCATTTGCACTTGCCACATCCTCAACTAAAGTTTGCACAAAATGATTAACTAGTCATCCTCCACCAGTTTCTCTACCTGTCTTCGAGATTCTACTGCCTATCAGGCTCACTCAAAGGTGCAGAGGTGCTCTACAAGAGTTTCTACAAGAAGTCTTCTACAGGAAACGCATAAAACAACCATGCAGAAAGAAAACCTGGGATTTTCGACGAATTTCAAGCTCCAAATGAGGTAGGATCAGGGAAATTTCGTTGTGCATGATTTGTTGATGCAAAATGGTGAATTGAAAACGGCATTAAATTGAAAAATGAGAGTAAGAAGTCTGCCGGTGCATTGAGAACAGTGGAACTCTGCTTGCATGATTCACTGAGTTTACCCATTTTTTTCCTCTGCATCCGAAATATCCCCATCAGTTTAAAAAAAAAAAGAAAATAAAAAAATTCCCTTGCAAAGAAGACATGTAGCAGTAGAGATCGACCTGTGTGTGTGGAAAAACCTGAATTTACATATCTATCAATGTGTTGGAAAAAATCAATGTCCTTATGCTCTGCTCTGTAAAAAAATTTCTTTCATAAACAGACAGACCAATTCTAGGTGACAACAGTTTTAACACAAGGGAATTACTACCATTTGATGTTGTAAAGAGCACACGAAAAATTCCTTCTTGGGTTCAAAAAATACCGAATTCAGTTGTCCTCTATTTCAGTGATTGATTGTGTTTTTTCCACTTGAGCATTCTCTCTTTTTTTTGGTTAAAACACAAACTCAACACCATGCCAACTGAAGAAATTGAGAAGAACATTGATGAGGGAGCATAAGACATTCAAACAGAGGGCAAAATAGATGAAGAACAGAAGGAAAAAGAGGAATTTGACATGACCACTAAGCATGAGACAGAAAAGGAGACAACAACAAAAACAGAGAGAGCGAAAAGAGGAAAAAGGTTGGGAAGAAAAAAGGCCAAGAAAGCCCAAATGAAAGTTATCACAACTAAGGCAACCACACAGAAGCTGAAAATGCAAGAAACCCCCAGCCAAGCAGACCAAAACAGTGAAGACAGGTTCTACAAGAAGTCAGAAGATGGTATTACAGGAAGCCAGAAAACAATAAGCACAGGACTTTCTATAGGAAGTCTGGAAAATGGGCAACAGAAGGAAAAATCGCCTGAGATTTTAGCTAGGGAGGCAACAACTGTGCTGGCTACTTTAAGCACATATCCACAGCAAAAAGGAAAGCGAAAAAGGGAGCCTTCCATGTATTTAAAGGCAAGAAGGAGCACGAGGATAAAAGTAGGCAGACCCCAGCCACAGTCAAGAGAGCCAATTACAATTGAGGACACCACAGCTAAACAAAAAGGAAGAGCCTCCTTCAAAGAGATCCATCATTTATGAATGAGGAAGCCAAAAGCCTTCGCCTAGAGAGATCAAATTAAGATGATGGACTCAAAGACGGTTCTACAGGAAGATGAGACAGTTCTACAGGAAGCGGAGAATTCTCTACAGGAAACTCGGGCTACGCTAAGAGAGACCAAGAAATTGGAGGAAAAGGTGGCCAAACAATCACAGGAAGAAGGAAAGACAAGGAAACATCTGATAAACAGTAGAGAGAGGGCAAGTTGCAGGCTAAGGCTGAGGCTTTAACAAAACTGCTACAAGAAAAGGAGCACAAGCAGTGGGAAGAAGTAGAGAGAAAAGCATGGTTTCATGACCGAGAAGAGGACATCACTTCAGAAGCTTGGCATGAAAAGGAGGCCACCAGGACCATCAGAGATGAAGAGATAGATTAGTTGCTCAGAGGATGAGCAACACTTTCAGTAGGGGGTGATGATGAGCCCCAAAAATGGATAATTATATGGGCTCATCCAACCTCCTAATTCGACTTAATCCACCATTCTCATTAGTTTATTGCATGTTTTTTATTATATTTATGCTAATAGAGTGAATTGGGTTAGTCATTATGCCAACAAGTCTAATGGGTACTTTGTGCAGTGCTTTGGTCAATTTTGAGACAAAATCAAAGGTTTTAATGAGCACCTGGCAGCCAAATTCATGGAAGAACAAGGGAGAGGATTTTAGGAAGGTGTCCCCTTCATTTATGGGCCCTTACCTCGAATTCTCCACAATTAGCTCGGAGTTCAAGGGCCACCAAATCGATTACCACAAAGGCAGCCGAGCAAGTCAAGTAGGACTGCTGTTAACTGCAAGTTTTGGGCAGTCGAGTCCCTAAAGTTTAGGAGGACTATTGGGGTCCTCAATTTGTATAAATAAGAGGGCTTAGGGCCTCATTTTGGTTAGCCAGTAGTTAGTCACTTTGTAGGCAGAAGTTCGCTAGTTTGTAGTTTGATTTTAGTCAGTAGATTAGCTTTGCATTTCAGCGCATTTTCAAGCTTTCCCTTGTGGACAGTTTTTGATGTAATTCTTTTCTTGCTCAATAAAGATGAATCCAGCTTTGCACCAGCTCTAAATCTCTCTTAGGAGGCTGTAGCTCTTGGGGTTGGACCCATCTCAAGTGCCCAGTACCTCCTTTGTTTACTTTCATGTGTCTTTGCTGCATTGTTAGAATAAAATCTGCTATTTAGATTTAACTCTTGTTTTGTTATTTAGGTTGCTTTTTATGGTTAAAGTAGCTTTTCATGTTCAGATTTACTTGATTGGTTAATCACAGGGAAGATCTTCAGAAAAAGGCTACCAAGCACCTTGGATCTCACCTCCCCCTCAGTGGAATCATGAGTTGGGACCAATGTGACTTTTTTGCCAACAAAAACTCTGTTTTTTGCTTCACCATGCAATTAGTAGTGTTGGATTCTTAGTTGTCGAAATTGATATCAGTTTTGATTGCATGCTTAGGTTTATGATTGCTTAGTTGCATAGTTATTTCATCTGATTTCATTGCAAATAAACTTCTGTTCCATTTCTTTGTTGTTATCTAAGTTAGAATAGGCTAACGTAGATAGGTCTTTGATTTTCCAAATCCTCGTTTGTGTCGTTTGAAAAACAACTTACAGAGCACCTGTTATACTTCTTCATCTGCCCATACTCCATCCAACCTACCTGCTTCACCCTTCACTTGAACCCTTACCTTACATTTGCCTCATTCTCTTACTTTGCCATGATTCTCATCTTCCTGTGCAACATCGTTTCATCCCTCCTACCCCCTCCCCTTATCCACAATTTGGGTCGGGCCTGGAACGATGCCCAGAGGTTTATGCAACTAAAAAGAAAGGAAAAAGCATAATTTGGCCACTTACAACAGGAAATGTACCACAAAATGCAAAAGATGGTCAGGACATACAAATTTAGCACATGGGAAAAAGCCAAACATGAGCTCCACCCCTCATTCATATCCATGACCCTAGTTCCTATGGGTCCTCGATGAGCCCCCTCCATGTTAAGGAACCCATTATTGTCCCAAACCCTTGTGGGCAATGAGCCACCCAACCTTAAGACGGGGTATCTACTGCTATATTCTACACAACATGCTCTCATCCCCTAGAGCCCCAAGCAATTATGAAAAAAATCAATCAAAGGCAAAAGGCATATGAAGAGGGGTGGAAAAACAAAGACAGCGGTAACACATGTACCATGATTTTCTCCCTCGTACACTCATATAACCAAGTGTGGGCTTCCCCCATCATATCTACCCTTGTATAATGACATGTGGCTTGGAGCCGTTCCCTAATCACCACTCTGTCCCATCACTATATCACATGCCACCTACCCATTGATGGATGTACCATGGAGATGTCACCCCCTTTAAAGGCTTAAACTACCTAATAGTGTCTTTGGTTAACCCCTTTATTGAACTTGGAGACACCTTTACATGCCAAAGCCCACTATGAAAGGGCATGCCATTATGAAGTGCCCATTTGATTCCATGATTTGTAAACTCTTTTACCTGATTATTCTAATGATTTGTTGTACCGGAGGGCAAGGGGTTGCATTGGATCTTATGCAGTATTTCAAGCGGGTCTTCATTTGGGGTTTGGTCTCCCTAAACAGGGTTAGCGCCCTTCAAAGGGTCACATTGGCACTTGTAGGGTGAGTGTAGAGAGCCATGGGTCTCCACCTATATTGTAGGAAACGCCACTTTTAGTGGTGTACCACTACTCGGGACAACTCGAAACGCTAAAATGGGTTTGAAACGGCGCTGAAACTTTGTCGGTCGTACCATACAACTTTTCACGATTTCGAAAGATCGGATGGTACGGCTGGCAACGTTTCGGTGGAGTTTCGACACAATAGTCTGAGTTTCGACAGCCAAAAACAAATTAAACATTCTTTAAGCCTTTTTCGGCCATCTCAACTTGTGGAAAGAAGGCGTGGGCTCCATCTAACACCAAAACACACTAATAAACTATTTTTATGTGGTTGTTAGCTAAATTTAATAAGAAAAAATTACAAATGGATTTCTCTAGAAGATGAAAAGAATAGAACTCTCTAGAAACCCTATGAGCCTTTTCTTTTCTTTAAAAAGGCACTTGATTCACTCATTTCTCACACATTGTTTTGCAAGAAGAGATTCCTATAGCAGTAGTAAGGAGTTTATTTGTGTTTTGAAGCATGGGCATCAAGAGGAAGAGTGTAGGGATCAACTATTTGGGTGAGTTTTCATTTCCTAATTTTGCATCATTCATGGCTTCTCAAAGTAGTGTTTCAAGTGCCCCTAAATTGGGTGATTTTTTCATTTTGAATTATTGTATTATGTGAATGGAAGTGCAATTTGTGCAAAAATGGAAAGACCTTCAAGGGCTCTTACACAAGAGTGAAGACTCACATTTTGCATGAAGAGATAAAGGGTATTGATGTGTGTGCACATACCAAAAAAGCATAGGTGTGGGCTAGATTCAACAAAGAGAGCGATGATGCTCAAATAAGAAAAATTGGCATGGGCACTAACAATCCTCTTATGTCTGATAGTGTTGAGCGAAGGATTGTTCTGGAAGAAAGAAAGAGGAGGGCACTAGAAGTAGAACCAGAGTTATCAAAGCCATCAACTCCCATTCAAGACAACAGATTGGTGAAAATGCTTGATAGTCAAGGGAGATAAGATGCTGACTCCATAGTGGCAAGGGCCATATTTTCTTGTGGCATCCCCTTTAATGTGGTTCAATCCCCATATTGGCTAGATTTGGTGAGAGCGATTAACAAAGCTCCTCAAGGTTATAAGGGCCGAAACTATGAAAAAGTCAAAACAGTTTCGCTAAAGAAAGAGAGGCAACTTCTTGATGATGTTCTCAAACCAATTCGCAGCTCATGGGGTAGTACAGGGGTTTTTGTTATCTGAAATAGCTAGATTGATAAAAGACGCAAGCCTTTGATTAATGTCATTGCATCATCACTAAAAGGAGCCATGTTCATCAAAGTAGAAGATTTTTCAGGTGAGATAAAGGATAGTAAGTTCATTGTTGATATTTTAATTTATGCTATTGAATAAGTAGGGTCAGAAAATGTGGTGCAAGTTACAAAGATAATGCACCTGTTTGCAAAGTTGCAAGCTTGATTGTTGAGAGTAGATACAATCACATATTTTGGACTCCTTGCATTGTCCACAATTTGAATATGATTTTAGAAGAGATTGAGGCAAAAACATAATAGATTAAAGAGGTCACAGGGCAGGCTAGGGAGATTATAAAATTCATCACCAACCACCAACAATCTCAAGCAATATATCGAGAACACTCCAAATTGGAGCTGTTGAAAGTTACAGAGACACGGTATGCCTCAAACTTCATCATGTTGTGTCACCTTGTTGATGTTAAAAATGCATTAATGAGTATGATGGTGGGTCCAACTTGGGTTGAGTGGATATAGGTAGATTCAGAGAAGGGAAGTATTGTGAGGAGGGTGTTGGTTGATGAATATTGGTTGAAAAATATTGATTTCTTGCTCAACTTCGCACCACCTACATTTGATCTTCTTCGAGTTGCAGACACAGAGAAACCATGTTTGAAAAAACTGTGGAAATTATTACACAGGAGGATCCCACTCTTCTTTTTGTGGATTTTGATTTTGTTGAACAAGTGAGGTCCATTATTGTTACCTGGTGGAATGGCTTCAACACTTCATTGCACACTTTGACACATTCTCTGAATCCAAAATTTTATGATGAAGAATTCATTGCTGAAAGCAATGGGAAGAGGAAGGCTCAACAATGGGAAGAGGAAGGCTCGACATAATGACAAGGAGGTGGCCAATGGATTGAATAAATCCTTTCAAAGGATATCTCCAACATTTTAACAAACTAATGTAAGACAAGAATTTACCTGTTTTGTTGCTGGATTAGAGGATTTTGTAGACATATCAACTTTGGATGAGAGGAGGACCATGGACCTAGTTAAGTGGTGGACTTGTTGTGGGAAAAGTGGTGTTCATTTGCAAAATCTTGCCACTCGTATTCAATCACAAGTGGCAAGCTCTTCATCAGCAGAACGAAATTGGATCACCTACAGTATCATTCATAGTGTGAACTGCAACAGGTTGAGATCACAGAAGGCAAAGGACCTTCTATATGTGCATTCAAACCAATTCCTTGTGTCTCGTAGGGGTGAAGAATATACAAGTGGATCTCATAAAGAATGGGATGTGGATGCAGAATGTCCAGATTTAGAGATCTCTCTTTCTATTCTTGATATTTGTGCCAGTGGTGATGCAAGTGCATCTAGAAGCACTAGTAGAGTGTCCTCTTCTGCTGAACAAGTATCTTGTTCTCTCTTTACTGATGAGGATGAGGAGTTGTATTAGTAATGATATGTTAATTTAGCCATGTTTGTCTTTAATTCATGTTTTATTTCAATTTTAGCACATATAGCCTCACATATAAAGACTTATTCTGGAGTATTGGATGTAAAGCCTCATCCATAAAGGCTAATTTTGGATATTTGCATCATGTAATCATCTGTTGGAGTTAATATAAATTTGGATTTCCTTCTAAAATGTCATTTATATGTCTTATTCTTTCTTTTCTTGCAAAATAATGTGTTATAATTTATTTAATATATATATGTTGTTTTGGTCCCGTTTCCATTTTTCGAGGGTCGCATTTCGGGTCGTCCTCATTTCGAAAACTTCTAGACGTTTCGGCTCTTCATGCAACTTAGGTCTCCACCATAGCCGACAAAACTTTATCAATCCCCAACACCATTTAGTCATTGCTCCCATTCCACCTTTTGGATGAGGATGATGCACCTAGTTCACCATGCCCAGCTAGCTCCACACTGGCACCATACACTTGGCAGATGTTCCAAGGTCCAGATGAGGATGTGTCTCATTGTAGGATACGGAGGAAGGGCTTATATCATCATCATAACCCTTACAGGTGGTTTACAAACATTATCAATCCACTTGGAGACCCATGAGGACGTCATTGTGCCCCCACACCCAGTTGGGAGCATCACATGTGACTTGTTTGGAAAACAAGGGCCACTATGTTTGGAGCCTCTTCACTCAACTTGGCACATTTGGACTCAATTAGGCCTCCTCAATGGCCCCACGACTCATCCCTTTCATTATGTTTCCCTCTTGAGAGGCTATTCTTTGTTTTATTAGGCTATCTTGGTGGGATTGTCACCAAGTCATGTCATTATTATGTACTATTTTATTATTTGGGGCTAAATTAGCAAATTAGGCCATTCGAATGCCCTATTGGATTTTATAAATAGATGAGAGGCTCATTCATTCCTCTCATCATCACTTGGATTGGATTATTATCTCTTGAGAGATTTTCGCACCTTTTGTTGGGGTAAACTTTTTGGAGTTTCTTTATGCACTGTGATGTTTGGATTTTCGCTATTGTCTTTGGAGCTTATTTCTAATGTGAAAGTGATTAATTGATATACTCTCTCTCTCTCATGTAAGTCGAAATTTTGATGCTATTCTTCTTATCTTACTTGTCAAATGCATGTACCTTGTTATCATTATTCTTGTATGGGTTAATGTACTGCGAAATTATTCTGGAACCTTGAATAAGTGATTAAATGCATGCATTGAACTTTGAGGGATTGGTTGAATGTTCCTAGAGGCACCTCTTAGGTTGAATACCTTGAAACTGTCTCCTTCGCAAATTTGAAGTAGAAATCCTTATTGACCTAGTTGTTGCCCTTGGAGAGTCTAGCGAAGATCAATTAGGGCTCCCTAGCTCACAAAAATTCTCAATTTATGTGTATCTTGACTCCATTAAGCCCAAGCAGTAAGGAATTGATCATCATATCCCTTTGGTGGTCATATTTACCTCTATTTTTTTCATTTTTCCAAATTCTAGGCCTAACCCTAGAGGGTCACCTAGGGCATCCAACGAATTTCATTGTAGCCATTCAAACCCATCGATTTTTGGTCCACTACTGGGATGTGATTTCCTCTAAATGTCCTCCAAATTTCAAGAAAATCTAACGGTGGAATTCTGGGATATAGCAAGCCCTAGCCATAATACCAACTCTTGCCCTAGGTTGACATGGGCTAGTGTCCTCACTTCGATCATTGCATTCAAATCTCAAAAGAAAGCTTGTCCTTTGATCCTATTCTTTCCTCTAATTAGGTCAAGTCCCTCCTTGGTTGATCAACTCCATATCCTTGACCTAATCTGGGTCTACTTAGGTTCTTTGTGGTCCCACAACTCTACAACTCAAATTCCACAAGGATTGCATAGAATCCATTTCTTTTTAAGTATTCTAAGTCTAGGGATCCCCTGGTCTGTTGAATTTCCACGACCTTGGGTCTAGGTTAGAGTCTTAAAATCATTGACGCTACAAAACCAAGAATCTTAACCATAAACTACTTTGCACAGCGGAAATAGAAAGCAGTAAATCACACATGCACAAATATACACAGTTTTTAACAAATTGTAAAATAATGTACAACCCCAATCTTCGTTATAATAAACCAAATCTGAATTATACAACAATCTATGGTATACAAGATAATATGACAATCTTCGGTGTAACTTCTATGTCGTATCTTGTCCTATCGATCCTTCACTTTTGTACTGCTCACTAGTGGTGCCTTAGTCCATCAAGGCCACTACACATCGACATTCCAGGAGAGTTGCCACCTAACACTACTGCATGTACACGGGCTCATAAATTTGCTCTATAGGTTGGCCGATTCCCGAGCTCCATTCTACCTTCTAGTAGCCTCTTTTGTCCATCAAAGAGCTACTCATAAGACTGCAAACTTCACCCAATCATGCACCAAAAAATGTCCTTGTATGCTGCTCTAGGGCTACTTTGGGACCTGGGCAGCCAACACACTGCCCTCCAATCAGATCAATGACACCGAATCCAATCACTGCAGAATCTACAGCGATGAAGGCTTATGGTCACTCAAACAAGCCTCCAAATTGGCTCCCACAAGATGGAAGTCAAACTGATCCAATCTGGTCAATGCATGACCCAATGTTCCTCCAAAACACTGTTGCACATATGTTTGCACTTTGCTATTTGTGACAGTCCTGGTTAAGGCACTTGCTGCAACCCTAAATCCACCACACAGTCAACAAACAGGCCCTTTAAGGGCTGCGACACCACCTTGATGACCTCCTCCTTAGCTACGCTGCAATCCAGGATGGGTATCTACCCTTAAACACCTACTACGCAGCCCTATTTGTGAGCTATGGCATGCATCCTAGCACAACAGAACCCTTGTAGCACCGGCCTCCAAACCAGTGCCCAAACAATCAGCAAACAACAACGTTTTTCCCGTTAGGAACTCGGCTTAATAGCCAGCCTCCTCGGCTCTCATTACAGCAAACTCGGACCCTTGTTCCAGCCCAAAGATAATCCTTGGCCTCCCTGTGGTGCCCTTCTCTTGTCGTGGCTAGGACTTGAATGTTTCTTCCTCCAACGAATCTCTTTTCTAGAGAAATGTTGCACAAATGGCTGATCTAAAACACATCAAATTACCCTCTATTTATATCCAAATGAGGGGCTCCACGAATTAGTGAAGAGACACATCTATTGGACAAATTTTACATCAAGCCTACATGACTTGAAAACCAATAATTATTTGTCAACTTCAAAAATTCATTTCTCCACTTCTACAATTTGGAATTCGACGATTCTTGAAGCTTTGGATTCTCCTTTCCTCCCTCTATCGTCTCATGCCATCACATGTAGAAATGTGCTGCTAGAATTTCCCCAAACACGAGTCGGTGCGAAACCCCATCCTTGGGTTCCAAGCCCACAAGTGACCCTTGTGGCGCTTTTCCCTCCAACCCTTGAACAGTAGGGCTTGGAGTACCTCCCAAGCTACACAAATCAACTCTCCCTCTTATCAAGGGTGGTACTTCCAAGACTAGGAAATACTTCGTCATCATCATCACTGCTTGCATCACTTGTCCAACTCTTGGCACTCACATTTGAAGCATACCCTGTACGGTGAACTATGCCCTTCTCGGAAGTGTCTTTGTAACTACTGGAAGGACCCTGCTTCTTCTTCTTATCCTGTAACGTCTTTCAATCTCTCAATGATTCCTTATTGGCAGTTCTAGGAGCACCCTTGCTTCCTACTGACCACACGCTCTTCTTGGGCTATAGAGTCTCCCTCTGAATCTGCAAGCTCCTTCTCGAACTAGACTCCCTCTGAGTCTTTTGAACCTCGACCTTCTCAGGAAGGTGCACCTTCTTCTCGGGAACCTGTACTTGCTCCTTTGAAGCCTGCACCTACAGCTGCACCTTCTCCTGATTCTCCGGAACCTGTACCTGCTCCACCTGCTTCTTTCCATGATCCACAGGCTTGCCCGTCAACCTATAGAGACCATGTTCTCTAACTTTGAGTACAATTCCATCGAACTTGAGCCTCTAGGACTGACTCTTGCCTTCCCATCCTGGAACAAAACCTCAAACCCCTTCCTCTCGAGTCTCGATCATCGAGACAGAAATCACACTATATCTGAGTCCTCGTACAAACAGTATATCCCGAACCCATATCACATGTCTTGTCTCCATCCTGAATGGCACAACTCTCATTCCTCGGATCTCCAACTGACTCATGTCACCCAACACCATCTGCAACTTCGAGTCCCATTCATCTAGAGTCACAAAAGCCTCATGTGACCCTGTCATATGCTTTGTCGCACCACTGTCCACATACCATCCATCCTCATTGACAATACCCTGCCAAAAATGAGAAATCATAGAAAAGTCTCCTCTTCCAATCTCCTGGAAAGATCATCTATCTTAGCTGAAGTGGCAACATCAGCGGCCTACTTTCCTTTCCTCTTCTCATCATCTCCCTTCTTCTTCGGACATCCCGACGAATAATGACCCGTCTCGCCACAGTTGAAACACTTGACTTTACTCAAGTCCTTCTTTTTCTTACCCTTCATTGACGCTGCAAGTGCCATGTCATCATCAAAAGACTTCTCCTTTTGATGAAGATCCTTGTCTCGCAACTCTTCCTGAATCAATCCATCCCATAGCCTATCCTAGTCTAGCAGCTTCTCCCTGAAAACGGTTCCCCATTCCTCGGTGAACCCTTTCAAGCCAATCCTTACCATATCTCCATCTGAGATAGTCACATTGATGGAAATAAGCTCATCTTTGACCTGAGACAATCTCTTTCGATACGAGGTCACGCTTTCACCCTTTATCATCTTGGTGGACTTCAACTTATCCTCCAATACAAGTACCCGGTTCTCGTGCTTATTCTGGAAAAAATTCTAAAGAGCCATCCACATCTCATGTGTATTGTTCTTCCTAGACAAATGAGGTATTAGGGCATCCTTCATACCATCTAGGATGATCAATCTCTCCCTCGCATCCAAATCATACCATATTTCCAGCTCCTTAGGGTCGGTTGCCTTCTCAATCTCTTTCTTGGTAATATCCCAAATCCTGTTACGCTATACTTCACTGCACACAACTTTGATTTACTTACTTCCAAAGTAGCTCAAACATGCTCTGATACCATGTTGAATTTCCACGACCATGGGGCTAGGTTAAAGTCTTAAAATCACTGACGCTACCAAACCAAGAATATCAACCATAAACTACTTTGCACAGTAGAAATATAAAGCAGTAAATCACACATGCACAAATATACACAATTTTTAACAAATTGTACAATAATGTACAGCCCTAATCTTCGTTATATTAAACCAAATCTAAATAATACAACAGTCAATGGTATACAAGATACAATGACAATCTTCGTTGCAGCTTCTATGTCGTATCTTGTCCTGTTGGTCCTTCGCTTCCGTACTTCTCACTAGTAGTGCCTTAGTCCATCAAGGCCACTACACATCGAGACTCAAGGAGGGATGCCACCTAACATTGTTGCATGTCACTTTTGTTGCGTGTGCACAAGCTCATAAATTTGCTCTCTAGGTTGGCCAATTCCTGAGCTCCAATCTACCTTCTTGTAGCCTCTTTCATCCATCAAAGAACAAACTTCACACAATCATGCACCAAACAATGTCCTTGTATGCTGCTCTAGGGCTACTTTGGGTAGCCAACACGCTCCCCTCCCATTAGATCAATGGAACCCAATCCAATCATTACGGAATCTGCACCAATGAAGGCTTATGATCACTCAAACAAGCCTCCAAATTGGCTCCCACACGCTGCAAGTCAAACTGATCCAATCTAGTCAATGCATGATCCAAGATGGGTATCTACCTTTAAACACCTCCTATGCATCCCTAGCTATGTGCTATGGCATGCAGCCTAGCACAACAACACCCCTGTAGCATTGGCCTCCAAACTAGTGCCCAAACAATCTGCAAACATCAGTGTTTTGTCCCCTTAGGAACTCAGCCTAATAGCCAGCCTCCTTGGCTCTCATCATAGCAAACTCAGACCCCTATTCTAGCCCAAAAACAATCCTCGGTCTCCCTGTGGTGTCCTTCTCTTGCTGCGGCTAGGGCTTGACTTTTTCTTCCTCCACCAAATCTCTTTCATAGAGAAGATGTTGCACAAATGGATGCTCTAAAACACATCAAATCGCCCTCTATTTATATCCAAATGAGGGGCTTCATGAATTAGTAAAGAGACGCATCTATTGGAGAAATTTTACTTCAAGCCTACATGACTTGAAAACCAATAATTATTTGTCAACTTCAAAAATTCATTTCTCCACTCCTACAACTCAGAATTCGATAATTCTTGAAATGTTGGATTCTCCTTTCTGCTTTCTATCGTCTGATGCCATCGCATGTAGAAATGTGCTACTGGAATTGCCCCAAACACAATTGGGTGCAAAACCCCATCATTGGGTTCCAAGCCCACAAGTGACCCTTGTGGTGCTTTTCCCTCGAAACACTGGACCCTAGGGCTTGGAGTACCTCCCAAGCTACACAAATCAACATTCCTTCTTAGCGAGGGAGGAACTTCCAAGACTAGGAATTACTTCGTCATCATCATCACTGCTCGCAACACTTGCCCAACTCCTGGCGCTCACAATCGCAGCAATCCCTATACGGTGAACTACCCCCTTCTCTGAAGTGTCGATGTCACTGCTAGAAGCACCCTGCTTCTTCTTCTTATCCTGTAGCATCTTCCACTCTCTCCATGATTCCTTCATGGAAGTCGTAGGAGCACCCTTGCTTCCTATTGACCACGTGCTCTTCTTGGGTTGCAGAGTCTCCCTTTGAATCTACAAGCTCCCACTCGAACTAGACTCCCTCTTCGTCTTTGGAACTTGGACCTTCTCGGGAAGGTGTACCTTCTTCTCGGGAATCTGTACCTGCTCCTCTGAAGCCTGCACCTGCACCTACACCTACTCCTGCTTCTCTGGAACCTGCACCTGCTTCACTTGCTTCTTTCCATGATCCACAAGCTTGCTCGTCAACCTGTAGAGACCATGCTCTCTAACTTCGAGTACAATCTAATCGGACTTAGAGCCTCTAGGCCTGAGTCTTGCCTTCCCATCCTGGAACAAGACCTCCAACCCCTTCCTCTCGATCATCGAGACAGAAATCACATTATATCTGAGTCCTGGTACAAACATCACATCTTGGACCCGCATCACACATCCTGTCTCCGTCCTGAATGGCACAATTCGCGATCCTCGGATCTCCAACTGACTCCTGTCACCCAACACCATGTTCAACTTCGAGTCCCATTTAGCTAGATTCTCAAAAACCTGCTGTGGCCCTATCATATGCTTCGTCACACCACTGTCCACGTACCATCCATCCTCATTGATAGTACCCTACGAGAAATGAGAAATCATAGCAAATTCCTCCTCTTCCAATCTCCTCGAGAGATCGTCTATCTCAACTAAAGTGGCAACGACCTGCTTTCCTTTCCTCTTCTCATCATCTCCCTTCTTCTTCATCAGACATCTCAATGAATAATGACCCATCTCACAACAATTGAAACACTTGACTTTACTCAAGTCCTTTTGCTTACCCTTGATTCACGCTACAAGTGCCAGGTCATCATCAAAGGACTTTTTCTTTGGATGAAGATCCTCGTCTCGCAACTCTTCCTGAATGAAGTCAGCCCACAGCCTATCCCAGTCTGGCAGCTTCTCCCTAGCAATGATTCCTTTGATGAAGGGCTTCCATTACTCGGTGAACCCTTTCAAGCCAATCCGTACCATATCTCCATCTAAGATAGTCACACCAATGGAAACAAGTTCATCTTTGACCTAAGACAATATCGTCAGATACGAGGTCACGTTTTCACCCTTTATCACCTTGGTGGACTTCAACTTATCCTCCAATACTGGTACCTGGTTCTCGTTCATATTTTGGAACAAATTCTGAAGTGTTAGTTTTTGGTAGCATCAGAAGTGCTCTAGCCTTGAAAATTGGTGGAGAAGCTAAGGCACATGAGTTCTAAAGAACCCAAAAACCGTTTGGTGAAATTCCACCCAATTGTATTTTATTAAAATAATTAATATTTTTAATGGATTTCCTAAGTCTAAACTTAGGGAAATTAAAATATTAATGGGTATTAATCAAAATATGGGTGAGAATGATCTAGAAGGTGAATCATGTTTTAATCTTAGCCATTGATTAGAGACTTAATCTCGGCCGTTGAGGACTCAATAAGAAAAGTATAAAATGGAGGCTTGGGGTTTATCTGGAAACACACACAGAGATTGAGGAAATCGATTTTCTGAGGTGAGAAGTTCTCAAGAGGGAAATCAATTGGGGAGATCTTGCATCTGAGGGGCAAAGAGAATCCGGGGGAATGACTTTCCACAAAATACAAAAGAGACAGGCAGAGAGAGCTTGCAGTGGCAGTGTAGTAGCTGGGAGAGTTGACGCTGGGCTAGTCTGGGCCCATGCAGTCCTGATGCAGAGCCAGAAGAGTCTGCGCAAAGCATAAAAGCTGCCTGTCACATAGAATCTAGAACTGCCAAAACAACTAGAACTGTTGGAATAGTCGGAACTGCTGGAACATCCAAGAGAGCTGATGCAGAGGGTAGAAGAGGTGACACAGGACTGACGCAGGGCCAATGCAAAAATATTCAGCTTTAGACAGTCTT
The DNA here is from genome assembly GCA_000404065.3 of Pinus taeda. Classification (NCBI taxonomy): domain Eukaryota; kingdom Viridiplantae; phylum Streptophyta; class Pinopsida; order Pinales; family Pinaceae; genus Pinus; species Pinus taeda. Next base: position 35,562 of record APFE030677599.1, read on the forward strand.
GTGCCGGATCAGCCCAAATTTTGCTGGGTGAAGTGAGGTAAAACTCACTCAAATTTTCCACCATTATTTTCTCTGTAAAGGATTTCTAGATGAGCATCCTAGATTTGTATTCAGATATTTCTCCTGCATAGTAATAAACCCTCAGAACTGCTACACCGGTTTTCTTGCATTGTGTTTTTTCCGAGGACTATTGTGTCCAAAAATATATGTGTCCTATGTATCTTGTTCTTTGCTCTGTTTTCTGTTTCATGAGATCAAATATTTAATTAGTGTAGGTTGCAGAAGTAATTTGCTTTAGTATTCAGAAGAATAACTTGATGAATGTAATTTAAAAAATCAAGTAAGTGAAGTAGATTCATATTTGTTGCATGTTCTTTGCTATGTTTTTTGTTTCATGAGATCAAATATTTAATTAGTGTAGGTTAGAGAAGTAATTTGCTTCAGTATTCAGAAGAATAACTTGATGAATGTAATTTAAAAAATCAAGTAGGTGAAGTAGATTCATATTTGTTGCAGTAGGGGTTCCTTCAGTGTAGGAATTTTCACATGGTATCAAAGCATTGATTTTGAAACAAGGAAGAGCAGATCCAGTGCCGAGCAGTGAGGCCGAAAGGTGCACTTGGCAGCAATTTGAATCCCCTTGAAGGGATTGTGCAGTCCTTGCTGGGAAGCAAATCCGAGGAAATCTCTCTGAGTGAGACAACAGAGAGATACGATTTCCAATTCATGAGCTTGCAGAGGCAGAGGGAGTGACACAAAGCCTCAGCACAATGGTTGAAGGGCGCAATTTCTGTCGGGGCAGAAATCTGCTTGTTATGAAACCAGCTCACAAAAAATAGAAAATATAGATCAACGACTTTAGAATCAACCTCTTCGAGGGGGCAACCTCCTTTACATTACAAAAATGAACAATTCTTGGATGATGCAAATGACAAGACCTCCTTTCTATATATAGGAGTCTAAGGGGTCCCAATATAATCAGAGCCTACATAACAATAATATTGTGGGGGCACAACAATAACAATAGTGGGCTTCTATGGGGCATAATAATAACAACATGGGGACTATATGGGCACAATAATACAATAAGGGGGTTGAACTAATAACAATAAGGGGTTACACTAGTAGTATAGGGACCTAAC
>APFE030677607.1:2899-70147 GCA_000404065.3 Pinus taeda
TATAGTGCTGAGCAGCGCGGGCGTTTGGGTTGTAAGATGATTTCCGGAGTACCCCTTTTGGAGGGGGTCGAATAGGTATTTCAGCACTAGGTCTCTCAATGTGGAGAGGGCTTGAACTAAAAGGAGGAGTGCTAGGGGTGACCTCGGGCTCCTTGCCGGCGGAGGGATATTCTTTTGTTCGAGTACTAATATTAATAGGGACCGTACCTGCCATAAACACTTGGGAACCGAAGGAAGAGGGAGGTTGAGAGGGGTCAGCGACCATTTGGGTCTGCTGTGAAGGAAAATGTTCTTTAAGAACTGCAGGAACCCCAGAGGTGCCTTTCAACAGACGACTAACTTCAGACCGCCGGGGGCAGTCTTTGGTGTAGTGATCCTCATCACAAATGAAACAAGGAATCTTAGGTTTGCGTTTGGCACTCTCCTCAGATTGAGGTTTAGGTTGTTCTTGCTTAGGTTGTTCTGATTTATTTTTTCCTTTCTCTTTTTTCCTCGATTTGAAGGTTTTGTCAGTGTTGGTTGACTGAACAGCGTTAACCTCGGAAGTAGATTTAGGAGGGGGAGAAACCTGGGAAGTATTGTCATTAGGGGGATGAGATGTTTGCTTCCCAGGGTTTGCAGAAGTCTTTTTGGAGGATGAATTCACAGACCCGATAATTCCGTCAACCGTAGGTGTTGGCGGGGTGTTGGACGTTCCAGGTCTAGGGGCACCAGGCAAATAATCATATAATGTACCCGACTGAGAATAAACTAAGTCAAGGTATTGAGTGCACGCGATGGCTTGCTCTTCAGTAACGCATGCTCCCATTGCGATGTCCCGAGCTATCGGAGGCACGAATGAGGTCGTGAACCAATCCGTGAGAAGCTGGTTAGGAATCGAGAATTTAATCATACGTCGGCGCCGTCTCCATTCATGGATATGATCAGAGATGTGCGTAGCAGTTGACCGTCGTAAAGATGTAAGGAGGTGCGTGCCTATTTCGTAATGAATGGGTAATTGAAAATGCGTAAGGAATGCCATAGCCATGGAATTGAAATCGTGAAAGGATCCACGATTAAGCTTGATATACCATTTAGCGGCAGAGCCGGTGAGCGTCCTTTGAAAAAGGCGAAGTCGAACCGAATCATCAAGCCATGAATTAGATGAGCACCATAAATGATACGTCATGACATGAGCTTGCGGATCCTCATCTGCTTTGCCATTGAATTTTGGGCAATCACCAGGAATCTTGGTAGGAACCGGAGGCCAATAAGGATTGTGAAGAATAGGATCATTGGTCAATTTGGACACGTCCGGTAGTTCTAAGGTGGCTAAAAATGGTAACTGAGGATTGAAAGGCATGTGAGTTTGTTGGAACGACGGGGCGCCTGGGTTCCAACCGGGTGGTGGTGGTCCCCACGGGCCTTGCCCTAATGGATTTGCCCCCAAGGGTTGGCCATAGGGATTGGTGTTCTGCCCCCCAGCATACGGACTACCAAAGGAAGCTGCAGAGGCATCGTATGGTGTTTGATAATTCTGATAGGGGGTAAAGAAAGGCTGCCCTTGAGGTTGTTGGTAACCATAAGGTGGAGGGATTTGGGTTCGGCTGCCACCTGGTATCTGAGCAGTGCCAGCAGCAGGGTAACCTTGTTGATATTGGGGTTGGCCGGCCTGCTGATACTGAGGCTGGCTTGCCTGCTGATACTGAGGCTGGCTTTCCTGCTGATACTGAGGCTGGCCTGCCTGCTGATACTGTGGCTGGCTTGCCTGCTAATACTGAGGTTGGCCTGCCTGCTGATACTGAGGCGGGCTTGCCTGCTGATGCTGAGGCTGGCTTGCCTGCTGATACTGAGGCTGGCTTGCCTACTGATACTGAGGCTGGCTTGCCTGCTGATGCTGAGGCTGGCTCGCCTGTCCCGAGGATTGAGTGTTTTGGACAGTCGGCTGACCAAATGGTTGGGCCGCTTGGCTATGAACTTGGGGATATTGGACATTAGGTTGATTCGGATTAACGAACGATGGACCAGTTGGTCCAGTAGGTGAACCTTGCCGGAGTCCAGGTTGAGCTTGCTGAATAGAAGAGTGACCTGGGTTGCCAATAGGTTGAGCATGAGTAGTAAAAGAGGTACCACTAGAAGCAAAAGGAGTTCCTTGAGAGGATTGTCCTTATGGATATTGCTGAAGTGGTATCTCAGGTTGAGCGCATGACGCTTGACCACCATGGTAAGAGGTGGGACCCCAACCTATAGATAGGGGGACCGAAATTTCTTCGACGGATAGTTGACTTGTCTCAGGACCGAAAAGTGGTAGATACTGATCGTACTGCCCCCCAAGGGACGCATTAGGTGTAGGATCAAAGCCCGCAAATAAAGAGGACGAAGGTCGGCTAATAACAGGCATTGAAGAGACTACAGATACAAGCGGAGGGGTTGTCACCGAGATAGTAGTGGTACTATGAGGTGGCAAGGTCGATGGTTCCGTGTTGGAAAAAATGGGTGGTGACCAGATAGAGGTTGGAAAAGGGGTCGAGATAAAATCGCGCAATGCTCTATAACCAAGAGGAGGTACCTCGGTAGAAGTGTTCCTACTGACATACGTAGAGTCCATTGTGCTAGGAATTTCGTCCCCTGGCATGCCGGAATCGTCAGTAGTAGTAGGCGACGGGTTATCCCTGTCAGAAGAAAAAGGCTTCTAAGGAGAAGTATATTCCCAAAAAGGGGTACTTTCCTGAGAAGGCTCCCAAATGAGGTTGGTATAAAACTGATAATCCCTGTTGCCTGGAGCGCGAGAGCTGATCGGTTGTATGCTTGGAATAATAGGAACAATTTGGCTTACAACCGGACCCTCGGGACGCGAAGTTGGTAGTTCTGCCAAGGTGAAAGATCCACGAAATACCAAGGGAATTCAAATAAAGAAAGTTTCTTTCCGGACTAAGGCAGACAAAATTAACTGGGTTGTGTGATCGCGGCCAGATAAATTATTAAGACATTTTAATTTGACCTTTTCATATTTAGAGAGTCGAGAAAAGGACGAAAAGTTGACTCTAGTCTCCTTCGAATGTTTTTCGAGCGCGAAGTGACAAGCTTCTCGCTTACACCTTTTCTGTTTGACAGTTTGAAAAGGATCAAAAGCTAACTACTCTGGAAATCTAGGTAAGAGGGTGTGCCAAACGAACCGAAAAACTGCTTATACACCTTAGCGATCAGAAGATCACCAAGGACTTTCCGTACTGCAGTCAATCTTGCCGAATGCTGTGTTCAGTGCATTACGGTCCGTAGGGCGGCAGACTCGTCTTCCTAAGGATAAAAGGTTGTAATCCTATAGGGGTCTCCCAAAATATACGCGACGGTACGTGGGAGCACAGTCCGTACTGGTACCTATCATTTCACCGTGGAGGAATCACCCAACCACTCGACGATAAACCACCAGGCTTAACGACGCCGGAACACGTCTCTAGCCTAGACCTCTAAAGTATGAGCGTTAGATTCCAATGCGTTGTTAGGTTCATTGAAATAAATTTTATGTTGATCTTTAATTAAGTTTTGGTTTCTGGCCTTAGCGAATGTAATCTCTCGAAAAAATGCTAAATGAACCTACATGCAAGAACTGAATTCGTTTTGTTTGAATGAAAACTAGCTACAGGAGAGTTTAGAGGTTCATGCGAACAAAACGATGTCCAAAAATTCTAATGCAGCTAATCAATAAGAAAGGAAAAACTTTTTCTTTTTCTTCTATTTTGAAGCGAAAAAACTACCATAACATGCCTAAATGATGAAAAACAAAAAAAAAAATTCTTTTCCCTTTTGAAAAAAAAAAAATGATCATGCACTTAAAGCTTTCAAGAGATGTTCATTATCAGAAAATTGCTTTTAAAGAATTCAACAGCCAGTTTTTGAAACAAATCACAACAACCCAACAAAGCAAAAGAAAAACTAAATTTCCATGTAACTACGTAAGCTGGGTTCTCACGAAATCAAGGAAAAATGAGTGGGCTACAAGTGAGATATTTGCAACATGAAGTGCAAAAACTGATATAACCACTAGGAGAAAAAATCTGATGATAACAGAACTGGGTATATAAATCGTCAATCCCACGGGAGGTTTGATAACACAAAAAGAACAAAGTGTAAAATCGGAAAGCAATGGCAAACAACCGAAGGACGAGACACCACCAGCCAGTTATCAATCTAACAGACTCTCAGAAAGCATACACAGGGCAAAAACCAGATCCAAGCATCAGAGACTGACCAACAGGCTTATAAACAGATCTGACCAGGGTGGCGCGACTGTGAGCCTGCAACTCGCGCTAAGCAGAGTGTAGCGCGAGTTGTCCGAAAGAAGATCGCGCCCAGAAGCGCGACTGTTTAGAGAAAAACCGCGCTGGCGCGAACTTGCCAGACAAAAAAAAGAAAAAAGAAAAAGAGAACTAGACAGAGCCAGTGAGTGAAGGATAGCAAGAACTGTAAGCAAAGAAATTGTTCAGACAAGAAAACGACAGCAAAAAGACATGCAAAACAAGATCTACACCGTCCAGTTTGTAAATCAACCCGGAGATGGACTGAAGGGGCGTTGATCTACTTCACTTCCGCATAGCGGAAGTGTTTCGAAGGCTGCCTGGCCGCTCTTCAGGCTCCGTCCTTGATTTACAAATCAGACAATATAACTCAAACAATCAATAGACAAACTCCCCAGCGGAGTCGCCAATTTGTTGCGGAGGTAAATCCCCTCTGCGGACAGAGGTGGATCCCACTAGCCCCACAGGGGTCTAGCAACAATCAATCACGCTGCATGCAAGTTTCTAGCTATATAATTTAAAAGTTGATCTAGGAGACCAACCTGGGATCCAATGCTTGTTTGTTGTGGGGGAAAGTGTCGCTCCTATCCTCTATCTCCGGTCGGTCGCTATTCGCACATAGATACCTACACAAGTGAAGAATAAACCACAACAAGCATAAAATCCCAAAAACATACAGCTATGTACCAGTCAAGCAAGATACAATTCACATATCACCGATGTAACACATGAATGAAACCATAATGACAGTCGCTTTGCATTAAATAGAAATGAGAGAAGAAATTACAACCACTTAAGGCTTGACACTGTAAAAACTCCTCTAGCTAGGTGGGCAGTCAGTCCGACACGTCTTGCAAAATCACTTTCTCTCTCAACAATCCGGCAGCATAACCTTACTTTCAACTTTCAGCTCAAAAACTATCTCTCTCACACTAGCTTATTTGCTCTTTTGCTTTAGCCTCCAAAACTCTGAACTAGCCCGTTCATTATGGGGAAACAGGCTTTTATAGATAAAGGGAGAAGAGATATACATCGTATGTAGACACATTCTGAGTTTTGGTAATGTCTCATAATAGCCGTTGCCTTGGATAGAAAAGCCGAAACCCGGATGCTTTTGTGGGCTTTTTCCTTCAGGGAACTGAGCGAGTCACAAGGGAAAAAGCATTCTAGCATGCGCTGGCCAAAAATCATGCCCAAATTGTGTGGCGCGGGCCGTGCTCTAGTACAGAGCGCTTATGGGCGCGCCCTCTTTGTAAGGACTGGGCCATTGGCACGGGGTATTATACTGTGTGCCCGCGCTAATGGGAAAAAGGCATTTTCCAAGGCTAATCTTCAGAAGGTGTCTTCAGGGTTATTGAACTTCATACTCAGGAGGCTTCAATGCAAGTGTTTTCAAGTTATGTCACTGGCCACAGGTCCGTAAATGTGTCCTCCGATGTGCGACAGTGGGGGCGCGACAAGGACGGTGACTAACGGTGACAAATTACTGCGTAACAATAACCAATAGTCGTTTATTAATATTTAATCAAAGAAGAATACAACCAAAGTTCTGACGCTAGATTCTCCTTTGGCTGGGTAGTCAGCAGCACACGTCTCACAAAGCTTGTTGGGAATAGGGACAAGCCTCTCTCTCTTTGGTTGTTGGACAATAATCTCCTTGCTTGGATTTGGCCTTATGGGAATCAAGAAGGCTCTTACAACATGAAGCTCTTGGAAACTTGACAAATCTGAATCTCTGGAACTATCTTGCCAAGGAAAATGGACAAGCTTTTATTAATGGAGGAAGGGGAGTTGGGATCATCCAAAATAATCATGGGATTGGTCATATCATCAAGGAAGCTTCCATGAGAGGTGGCAAACCACTTCCTCTCTATGGAAATCCATAGCCAAACCACCCAACTCAAGATAGATGCAGTCCAGGAATTTGTAATACGAAACTTCCATCGTTTGTTTGTTAAAAAACACCACTGATTATGGTTGGCACGGGTGCGACTCTATGACAGAGCACCAACTGGTGCACCCTCTTTGGAGGATTTGCCCCCTTGGCATGAGGGCTGCACTATGGAATCGCGCCAATGGAAAAAGAGGTATTTTTAGGGGTTTTTAGCAGGAGATGTCTCAGGGAAAATAAAGCTCATGTTCAGGGGAATGTAATGCAAGTGTTTGTAGGCCATGTCACTTCTCATAGGTCCCGGAATGAGTCCTCCAAGATGCGGGAGAGGGGTAGCAGGGATGGTGACAATTTTTTGTGTAACAGATGCACCCTAAAGCATGAGGCCCGAGAGAGAGAGAGGGGTGAAATGCTTTATGCGAACATGTCCAACCGAAAACACTGCCTCTTGAAAACCTGCGTGGAGAAGTACAACTGATATCTCAAATACATGATATATGTGGTACGGGCGTAGCCATCCATAGCAGATTACACAAGAATCTAGATCCAAGGTATGGACGCAGCGATCTAGTGAGGATCGATAAATAGACTCAGGCATGGTCACAGCCATCCAGTGAATGATTCATGTAATAATCATAATAATCCACAAAATCGCAGCCTAGATCCCAACAGACAAAATCCAGGGTCTTGCTCTCCATCTCGATCCGAACAAAGTACAAGTTCAAGCATGTGAATATAGGAGTCGAAGTCGAACATGCAGGAACATCGTCTGATTACCAGCCAATGATGAAAACTGTTAACAGACGCGAGAGGTACCACCAATAATGACAATGGCCCTCAAGGTACTATAGGTAAAATCTACGACATGCGATTTAGTGAGCCGGTGTCGAACACCCATAGAATCATTCGATCGAAGGCCAATGATGAAAACCTCGCGTCGAACGCGAAGAACCTGCCATTGAGGCATGCAGGCTCCAAGGCACCAAAAGGGAGTCTCTAGATCAACTTCCTGGATAATGAGTTGAAGTCTATAGGAAGCGTTCTTGATCGGAGGTGGGCCATAGTGTTTCCCACATCATCGACGCGAGACAAAGGAAGGTAATGTTTTTGTGAATCAGGATTATATGAGTTATCAGAGGGAGGTTGATATTTCACAGAGGTCAACTTCTCTTGAACATATCGGTGGCACGACAGTGGATTGGGTAGTATTTGACATCAATCGATCAAAGGTCATGGTGACAAGACAAAGAGTAGATGAGAGGTCAAACAAGATCACCCAAACCCACGGAGGCAAGTGAAAAACGAGATGAGATGTCCCCACCCAGACACGAATGCGGACAAGTACCATGTTCAAGAGCGACATACTGCCGACATGACAATGATTCTGGTTCTATTTTCCCCACCATTTCTGGCGAGTACCCCAGTTATTTTTATTAACAAGCTTGACAGGGATAACATATGTTTTTAAAGTGTCATTTCGACGGAATCCAATGTCGTCAAGTTTTAACGAGTCTGAAAAAGGAAGAACTCAACATCTTTTCATGTTTAGAGAGTTTGAAAAGACAGCAGAAAAGTAAACTCCAGGGGTGTCCTTTTTCGTAAAGTTGTGTCTCTCGACCCCCGAAAAAGTATAAAACAATGCTCGAAAGAACCACCCGACCATTACGATCAAGGAGTACTTTTCATGATTATTGACTTCGACCTGAAAAAGTAAAAAAGTGACCGAAATCATGTCATTTCGTAACCATTAACGAGCTTGAAACGACAAGGGCCCGACGATCTTTTCATCTTTACACGGTCAGAAAAGAGTTTAAAGACGACCGCCTCTTATTTACGTTTAACGAGTCAAGAGGAATAACTCGGCATTCTTTTCATATTTAGAGAGTCAGAAAAGCGCTGAAATATGACTCCAGAATGACTTTTTCGTGTATTTACCAAGTCCAAAAAAGTATAAAATACAATTCGTTTCACCATCTAAGTCGCAAAAAACCTGTCGCTGCACAAAAAGCAAGTGTAAAACCCATTTTCGACAAAAAATATATTAAAATATTCATAGAAAATAACTTTTAAAACTTATTTGAGTTGAAAAAACTATAAATATGTCAAAATGGTAAAAACAAAATTACCTTTTACTTTTTACCTCATTGAAGAGCAGTAGTGGTCCAGTTGGTGTACGAACTTCGGGCGGCGATTGTGACAAATCCGTGCGACCATTTAGAGCTCCGTCAGTTCCAGGTAAGAGGCGCTTCCTAGCACTCCATTTCAATCCATTTTTTAATGTTTTCCTTTTGCTCATTCGATTTCTGTCGAGGGATTTTAAAATATTAGGGCCACGCCCATTGGCGCGGGTATCAGGCACAGACCCGTGCCAATGGGCGTGACTGTTTTAAAATCAGTCACACCAACGGTCGAAGTGCATTTTTTTCTTTAAATTTCAAAATTTTAAATGATTTAAATGCATTTTCAAGCTTACCAGAGATCTAATCAAGGTTTTTTTGACCATGTGGATGCAGGCAACTGAGAAAAATGGTGTTTGAATGGAAAGAGAGGGAGCACGATAGAGTGGACAAATTGGCCATGGAAGATGAAGTTTGCATGGATTCCCTCAGGAATTGCGGGCTGAAAAAATTCTTCCTGATGCCTTACTTACGAGCTCAACCTGAGCTCTTACAGTACTTGATCAGCCCTTGGGATGAAAACGAGAAAGTATTCCGATTGCAAGACCAAGTATTAGAACTGGATGTTTCTGACATCTACTTCATCACGAGATTGTCATGCAGAGGTTTGGTGCCCATATTGACAGGGAGCAGACCATCTGGCGAGAAGATGGGGGAGGTGATGGAACGAGTGTGCCCAGGGGCACAATTCGGATCCAGGAGTGCAAAGGTAGATATTGCCAACATTCAGGATCTAACACTCAAGGTGGTGCTATTTACCATCATGCGGGCTACGAGGGTGCAAGCACCCCACGAGGCAACAAAAAACCAACTCTTATTGGCCACAGAGTGTATGAATCCCACTATATTTGATTGGGCCACAGCAGTGATCACAAATATGAAGAGATAGCTTACAAAGTGTAAGCGAGGCAAACTGAAATAGTTTGGCTATGGTTCTATTCTGGTATCATTCATTCTGGAACGATTACCAATCTTCCAGGGCCAAGGGGCCATCATAGCTGATCCAGTGCCATGAGAGCCGAGAATGGCTCGTTGGGTAGTATTGATGCCTAGAGGGGGAGGAGGCCAACAGATGTCCTGGAGGCCAGAGTTTTTCGGGTGGCTCCGTCGTCAGCTGATCGTGGTCGAAGATTGGCCATATGCAGGGAATGACTTCACCAGTGATCCAAATCTCCCACTGCCAGAGGGAGATGAGTGGGATGAAGAGATGGTTATGACCTCTTTTTGATTTTATGTTTTATGATTTTTTTGTTAATACATGTTTGTTCTAACAACAGTTATATGTGTATGCAGATGTTGGCCCAGAGAGACCAGCTGGCATGTCTCCTATTTCACGGAGAAACCAGCCTGCAGTTGACCCTCAGGAAGAGGGTGCCGAGGGAGGGGAACTGATCCAGAACCTCGAGGGAATTTCTCAGGGAATTCTGGATTATGCCCGGTTGGCGGATGTCCCACTAGCGTACCAGAGACATACAGTGGGAGTGCCTAGTCGCATCCACCATCTTCTGAGATGCCTAGTGTGTGCGGTGACGTGCTATCATGAGCACCACATAGATTAGACACCTAGGTTTATTTTTATGCATATTTTTTAGAGACATGTCGTCTCCGGATGTATTAAGACGAGCACGTATTATTTTTTTATCTTTGTGATGCACGCTGTGCAAACATTTCGACATATATATATATACATATGCTTATGGTTTATTGTGTTTTTTATGCTTCTTTTGCTGTTTTAATTACATGTTATGCAAATGTCTGTCCAATACATAATTGGCTATTGCACCAGTTAACGTATTTAATCATCTTGGAATATGTTGATATATGATGAATTCAAAATTCCTTTCTAACAACTTAACATGTAGATATAACCTTAGAATCCGATGGTCTCTGATGGAATATCGCCCATTGAGCTGGTGGAAAACAAGCTGAGAATCCAGGTTCACAACCAATGTTCGAATATCGAGATTGATCGCCTCGGATAGTAACTCAATAACAACACTATAATCAACAACATTGTTTGTGGTATAACCTAGACAAACCCCTTGAAGGCCTACTAGCTCACCATGAGGATCATAGATCACCCATGCCGCAGAAGACAGGTTGTGTGTACTACAGGAGGAACCATCGGCGAAATCAACGTAAGGAAAACCAGACATCTGTACAAGAAGCAAAAGGACATAATAAGCGGCAATCACGCCGACACACCAAGCCAAAAACATGAAAACATGCACACACAACACACCTGCTAAAGCACACATATGTACAAAATAGAGTACTTGGAATTCATGCATAATATTTTTTCAAGTAAAGCCCATTCCAGGGCTTATCCAGGGGATTCCCTTCATAGTCAATGAGCTCATAGGCCCCTTTCTGCAAAACTCTCTTTACAATATAAGGCCTGTGCCACATGGGTTCGAATTTGCCTGCCCCCAACTTATCATTTGCTTGATCGTAGAGTAGGACTAAATCTCCCTCAATAAAAGAACGAGGATGTACAGTGTGATCAAAGTGAATTTTCACTCTCTTCTTCTGTGCTTCAATAGCTATAGAGGCTAGTCGACAAGTTTCGTCTAGCCACTCTAGGTAAAGAAGGCGTTCCTCTACCAGAGTAGTGTCGGGGAGTAATTCGACGGCTAATTTTAAAGAAGGGATCTCGAACTCGATGGGAAGGGTAGCCTCCAGTCCATAAACCAATTGGAAAGGAGTGAAACTGGTGGCATCGTTCATAGAGGTTCGGTAGGCCCACAAGGTAGAGAACAACATCAAGTGCCAGTTGGACTTATGCATGCCAATGGTTCGTTGAAGCATTGTAACTAGAACTTTGTTGACGGTTTCTACTTGGCCGTTGGCCTAAGGATAGTATGGAGTCGAGCTATTGTGCCGTAAGCCCAACTGGGTTGTAAGCTCAGTCATCATATGATTATAGAAATGCTTTCCATGATCAGTGACAATGGCTTGAGGGACTCCGAACCATGACATAACATGATTAAATAAAAGTTGCACCGCTGTGTGACCGTCTTCAGACAATGTGGGCATTGCCTCGGCCCATTTTGTGAAGTAATAAATGGCAACGATGATATACCCATGCCCCCCGGCCGAGCGAGGGTTACAGGTCATATAACAAATGCCCCATTTTGCAAAAGGGTCGATGGTAACAACGGGGTGCAGTGGAGCGGGAGGCGCACACATCTTCCATTGGTAGATTTGGCACTCGTGACAAGAGCAGACGACAAGAATGCAGTCCTTAAAGATGGAGGGCCAAAAGTAACCAGTGCGGAGGATTTTTTGAGCAGTAGCATATCCGGACATGTGACCACCACAGGCGCAAAAATGGCAGTCATTTAAAACTCGCTCAGCTTCCTTGAGTGTTAAACATCGGCGGAGAACAGAGTCAACGCCGAGACGGTACAGGGTGTCCCCAATAATGCGATATGGTTGATATTGATGGCGAATTCGTCGTCGAGCATCCTTAGATATCTCGGGATTGAAAGAGGATGTCTGTAAATAGACAATGATATCCCCATACCACGGATCGAGGGTGCTAATTAAGAAGAGGGTTTCGTCCGGAATATGGTCCTCTAACCAAGAGGGTGTGGTAAGAGATGGCAAAGAGCACAACAATTCAGCAAAGACAAGGGATTTCTTGGACTTGGCAGTAGTGAATTCCAAGTCGAACTCTTGGAGGATAACAATCCACTTCGAGTACTTGCCCCCCAGTAGTTGACGCGACAGGATGTACGTCATCGGCTTGCAATCAGAAATCACTGTCGTAGTCTGCAACAAGATATAATGGCAGAAACGTTGGATAGAACAAATGGCGGCCAATGCCAACTTCTCGATGTCAGCGTATCGAGACTTCGTATCTAATAGATTGTGGCTGAGATAATAAATGACATGCTCAATGTCATCATCATCATCTTGAATGAGAACCATGCCAATAATGGTGTCGGCAGCGGCCAGATATAAAGTGTAATCACGATGGTAATTAGGAGGACGCAACAAAGGATTGGAAATGAGGAGAGCCTTGAGGTTCTCGAAGGACTCTTGAGCGGCGGCATCCCAATGAAAAGGGGTGTCCCTCTTTAGTAACCGTGTAAAACCTTTGGCCACCTCGGCATAGTTCGGAATGAAGCATCGTAAAAAGTTCACTTTACCCTGCAAGCTCTGTAATTGCTGTAAATAAGTAGAGGGAGGAAGATTCAGATTGGCCTCGACTTTAAGGGGGTCCAGATGGATGCCCTCTCGGGAGACGATGAACCCGAGAAGTCTGCCAGACTCTATGCAGAAGACACACTTATGCGGGTTGAGCCGAATACGGTAGTGTCGACAGCGGAGAAATATTTCGCAAAGATGAGCGGGATGGTCTTGATGTTTAGCTCAATGAGCTGGTAGATCATCCAGGTAAGGTTGCACGATGTGTCGAATATCATGTAATGCATAAGACATCGGTCGTTGGAAGGTAGCATGGCGTTCTTCAAACCGAAAGGGAGCTTTTTGTAGGCGAAAGTGCCCCACGAACAGATAAAGGTGATTTTGTGCTGATCGGCTGGTGCAATATTAATCTGGTTATAACCAGAGAAACCATCCATAAACGAGTATATTTCACTTCCGGCACAATCATCAATGAGCTGGTCAATGAAGGGTGTGGGGTAGTTATCCTTGGGACAGGCTCGATTAATATCACGGTAATCAACACAGACCTTGATGGTACCCTACTTTTTATTCACAGGGATGATATTGGAAACCCAATCTGTGAGTGGGATGGGGTAGATAAAACCAGCCTTGAGAAGCTTTTCAACTTCTGCTTTAATGGCTGCATCCTTTCGAGGGTACACGGGGCGTAAACGCTGTCGGACAGGCTTAGCTCCCGGATATGTGGGTATCTCATGCACCACAATACTTGGGTCGATGCCAGGCATTTCTTCATAAGACCAAGCAAACACGTCACGAAATTTTCAAAAAAGACCAGTATAAAGCTGAATTTCCTCAAGAGTATAAGTTACTCCAACATGGATATGCTCGACAATCCCTGGTTTAACAAAGATATCGATCGGCTGGGTTTGCGTGATATTTCCCATGTTCCCTTTAGAGGACACTTGATATACTTGAATGGGTGTTTGAAGGGGTTGTGCAGGGAGACAACGAGAAAACCACTCGAGACAGGAAAGCATTTCTCGATGGGTAGGGAGGAACGAGGAACGATGGTGAACATTGGGCCAAGGGGGTTCCTCGAGAGACATAGTCTCGATAATGGCTTCATCAGAAGGAAATGTTTCCTTTAAGGGATCTAAAGAAGCATAGTCTCCAAGCCAAGGGGAATGATCATACGAGTCAAGAGCTCTGCTCAAAGGAGCAGATTCAGGAAGAGGAGCCGATATAGAAACTATCTCGACATAGTTGATCTCGGCAGAACTCAATGGCATCTCATCGCCCCATGATTCTATCTGGTCAATGGGGGGAAGAACCCAAGGATCAGAACAAATAGAAATCATATTGATAGGAGTGACGTTTGGAGGTGGGAGTGAAAAGACACCCATCAGGGAAGGATCTTTAAAGAGCCCAGCTCCCACACTCTCTAATGGAATGGAGCTATGCTCCACGAAAGGCACGTTGCCTTCGGAAGAGGAGGCGAAGAAAGAGAGCTGGTCTACTGTGACAATCTTCTCCTGATGAGGGAAATGAATGACACGAAATAGAGATGAAGCCACGGCTCGCATGGCATATGTCCAGCTTCGGCCCAAAAGGAGGTTGTAAGTTAGATTAGCATCAACAACTTCAACTTCCACTTCGAGTGTCTTCCCTTCCAAAGTAATAGGCAAGCGTTGGAGGATACTATAAGGGCGAGACTCTCTCCCATCAAAGGCTTCCAAGGTTTTAGGATACTGACTCAAGGTCAGAGAACCAATAGCCTTCCAACAAGCAATAGACATAATGCAAGTTAAAGAGCCTTCATCAATAACCATACGATGAATCGTTTTAGAGTTGATGATGAGCTAGATAAGGAAGGCAATCTGATGAGGCAGTCCCAGAACATGGATTTCAAGATCAAAAGTAATCAAATCTAAATCGGCTGGGTCGATGCCACCGATGGCCGATAGCAAGGACTTCCTCTGGGAGGGGTAGCTCTGGAGAACTTCTAGAGCGGACATAGTTGATGGAGCCTGAGCTAAGTCCTCAACGATGCTGTAGTGTTGAGCTGCACGAGCATTAGGGTTGTAAGAAGATCTCCGGAGTACACCTTTAGGAGGTGGTCGAATAGGCGTCTCAGTGCTAGGTCTCTCGATATGGAGCGGACCAGAGCTGGGCGAAGGAGCACTTGAGGGGACCTCAAGCTCTTTCTCGGCAGGTGACGAATATTCTTTTGCTCGAGTACTAATGTGAATGGGAATTGTTCCAGCCATGAACACTTGAGAACTAAAGGGAGAAGAGGATTGGGATGGGTTAGCCACCATTTCGTTTGCTGTGAGGGGAAAGGTTCTTTCAGCACCGCAAGAGTCCCAAGAGCACCTTTCAACAAGCGACTAACGTCAGACTGCCTTGGGAAGTCTTTGGTGTAGTGATCCTCATCGCAGATAAGACAAGGATACTTGGGTTTGCGTTTGGCTCCTTCCTTGTGTGGAGATTTATTGGAATCCTGCTTGGGTTGATCAGCTTTATTTTTCCCTTTTCCCTTATTTTTTCCTTTCGAGGCTTTATCCACCGTGGTGAACTGGACGGCGTTAACCTCGGAAGTATTACCAGAATTAGACACAATATGAGAAGTATTTTCGTTCGAACCATTCGAATTTTTCTCCCCAGCGGAGTCACCAAATTGTTGAGGAGTTAAATCCCCTCTGCGAACAGAGGCGATCCCTACTAGCCCAGACCGGGTCTAGCAACAATCATCAAACACTATAGTGCAAGTTCCTATTTTCAAATTAACAGACTAGTGATGAAGGCCTACTTGGATTCCAATGTTGTTGTTTGTAGAAGAGGTGGTGCTCCCGCTCCTTTGCTCCGACAGATCACAATCCCCACGATCTCTGTGAATGGACACCTGTACATACAAGAAACGACACAAACACAAGCATAAAATCTAGCATATGCAACTATATATCAATCAGAAAGGATATAACTCATCATCATCACAGATAACAATAAGAGTGGAACCATAACCAATAGTCGTTTATTAATACTTAATCAAAGAAGAATACAACCAAAGTTCTAACGCTAGATTCTCCTTTGGCTGGGTAGTCAGCAGCACACGTCTTGCAAAGCTTGTTGGGAATAGGGACAAGCCTCTCTCTCTTTGTTTATTGGACAATAATCTCCTTGCTTGGATTTGGCCTTATGGGAATCAAGAAGGCTCTTACACCATGAAGCTCTTGGAAACTTGACAAATCTGAATCTCTGGAACTAGCTTGCCAAGGAAAATGGACAAGCTTTTATAGATGGATGAAGGGGAGTTGGGATCATCCACAAGAATCATGGGATTGGCCATATCATCGAGGAAGCTTCCATGAGAGGTGGCAAACCACTTCCTCTCTATGGAAATCCATAGCCAAACCACCAACTCAAGATAGATGTAGTCCAAGAATTTGTTAGGATGAAACTTCCACCGTTTGTTTGTTAAAAAACACCACTGATTATGGTTGGCATGGGTGCGACTCTATGACAGGGTGCCAATTGGCGCACCCTCTTTGGAGGATTTTCCCCCTTGGTGCGAGGGCTGCACTATGGAACCGCGCCAATGGAAAAAGAGGTATTTTTAGGGGTTTTTAGCTGGAGATGTCTTCAGGGAAAATAAAGCTCATGTTCAGGGGAATGTAATGCAAGTGTTTGTAGGCCATGTCACTTCTCATAGGTCCCGGAATGAGTCCTCCAAGATGCGGGAGAGGGGTAGCAGGGACGGTGACAATTTTTTGTGTAACAATGTCTTTTTTGTAAATCCCTAATGTAACCATTCACAACTGGTTTTATGAAAATAAAAATCTAATCTACAAAATAAAAGAGTAATCTTCTAGGGAAAATATTTTTTTAGGATCTGATCATTAACAGGTAAAGAATCTCTTTTTCCTGCTAAATCCTGCAACATAAAAGTGGACGGACCTATGACTTCTACAATTTGAAAAGGACCAAGCCACATTCATTGAAATTTAGTATGTTTTCCTTTTTCCTCATGAGCCTTGTCCCATTTTAAAACTAGATCTCCCACCTGAAAATCCTTTTTGGTCATCATGTTTGAATCAAAAGAGGATTTTACTAATGCTTGATGATGAGCATGAGTTCTTTTAGCCTGTTCTCGTTGTTCTTCTAACCTAATTATTTCCATTTGCCTCAAATGTAAGGAGGAAGTTGGTACTTCATCAATATACTAAACTAAAAACAAAGAGGGGATTGCTAAATGTGTCAGGAGAACCACTTCTTTTCCATAAACTAAATTGAACGAATAAGTGCCAATGGAGGCTTTTTGCGTTATTCAATCTGCCCATAAAGCGTATATTAAATATTTATGCCAATTTTTATGATTTTGGTCAACTGTTTGTTTGATAATCCTGATTAGGTTTTTATTTGTAGATTCAGCTAACCCATTTCCCTGTGGGTAATAATTGGCAGAATATTTAAGTTTAAAACCTCTTTTAAGTGCAAATTCAATCATTGTATTTCCAAAAAAGCATGATGCATTGTCAAACATTAAAGCGGAAGGCAATCCAAACCTGGTGATTATAAATTGATCTATGAATTCAATGATATGTTCAGCATTAGCCGTCTTGAGTGGAACTGTTTCTACCCATTTAGTAAAGTAATCTGTTGCTGTAAGAATATATCTATGCTTCTTAGAAGAGTGAGGAACGATCTCACCTATTATGTCCAATCCCCACTGATCAAAAGGTTGCTCAATGTTGATTGGCTGTAATGGCAAGGAGGGTTTCTTCTGTCTCCCGGCAGCAGTTTGGCAGATTCAACATTTCCTCACGTAATTGTGCGAGTCTTTAAATAATGTGGGCCAATAATATCCTGCTCATAAGATTTTATGTGCAGTAGCATCTCCAGCATAGTGTCCGCCTGTTGGCCCGTCATGGAGTTCTTGCAAAACTTTTTTAGCTTCAGATTCTTCAAGACATCTAAGTAGAACAGAATCATAATTTATCATAAAAATAACATCATTTAAGATTTTATATTGTTTGGCTTTCAATCCTAGAGCTCTTTTCTTAGTATGATCGAAGTGTGAGGCGACATAACCATTCTTCAAATAATAAATGATATCGACATATAATGACTCATTATCGTTTAGGCTTACCTCATACACTTGTATGTCTGCAGATGGAATTTCAGATATCAGCGATGCTCTGGCCAGCATTTTGCAAAATCCTTGACCTTGTACAATGCTTGCTGGTTTGATTTTTACATCATATTCCTGTAAGGCAGTAACCCAATTGGCTCTTTTCTTGCCCACCTCTTTTTGTACTAAAAGATTTCTTACTGCTAGAAACGGTACAATGATTTTTGTGTGGGTTTTGAGTAAAAAGGGTCTGAAATATTTGATTGCTTTGAAAACAGCGTAAGCTTGTTTCTCCACATCTGAATAATTTAAGTCAGCTCCCTGTAAATTTGAATTGAAGAAAGCAATCGAGGCTTCTGCCTTCTCTTGATTTGCCTAAGTAACTATCGCTGTGTATGATCTGTTAGATGCAAATGTATATAAAACAAAAGGCTCTGAAAAATTTGGAGTCGCTAAAGATGGAGCATTGACAATTTCTTGCTTGATTAGATTGAATGCCTCATATTCATCTTGACCCCATTTCAAGATTGAGTTCTTTTTTATCATCATTTGTAAGGGAGACACGATTCTTGAGTAATCCGGAACGAATCTCTTTACAAAGTTGAGTTGACCACGGAAAGATTGCATAGCTTTTTTGTTGTGAGGTAGGGAAATTTCGGAAATCTCTTTGATTCTGTCAGGGTCAATGTGAATTCTAGTTTTTGACACTATGAATCCTAGAATTTTTCCTTCACTTAATGCGAAAAAGGACTTTTTAGGGTTGAGTGAAATTCCATACCTTAAACAATGTTGGAAGATTTGTTTTAAATCTTTGAGATGGTTTCTTCGTCTCTTGGAATAGACAGTTATATCATCCAAATAGATTACCACAGACTTATTAACTAAACCTCTGAATGCAATGTCCATCGCTCTCTGAAATGTCGCACCAGCATTAATCAGACCAAAAGGCATTTTTTTATATGCGTAGGTAACCCATTTGGTTCTGAATGTGGTTTTTAATTGATCGTTGGGATGTACCAACACTTGATTGTATCCTGAAAATCCATCTAAAAAGGAGATTAATTCTGAACCAGTGGCCGCCTGCAAAATTTGTTCCACAGGAGGCAAAGGAAAATTATCCTTTTGGAAAGCTTTATTAAGGTTTCGAAAGTCAATACAGATTCTAATATCTCCGTTTTTCTTTCTAACAGGGACCATGTTGGAGACCCATTTGGAATTTCGAACGAGAAATATTATTTTGGCTTTCAATAACTTGTTGAGTTTAGATTTAATCTAATTTTCTAAATTGGGATGGATTTTTCTCAACTTCTGTTGGACTAGTTTTGCATTTTCCATCATTGGAATAGTATGTTGGATGATAGAAGTGTCATATGTTTTAAGTTCATCATAGTTCCAAGCAAAAACATTTATGTATTGTCTCAAAAGACGGATATATGCTAATTTTTCTTTGGGAGTTATGCCAAGGCCTAGATTGATGTTTTGGGGTTTGGTATCAGTTCCCATATTTACTAATTCATAGTTCAAAGATGAACTTTGGAGTTTTGAAATAGTAGATCTTTTAAACTGATCTTTCAAATCATAAAGGTCTTCTAGTTTGACTACTGACTTAGGTATAGCATTTTTAGTTCTATCCTGTTGCAATTGTCAGTCATGTTTGTCTTTGTCAATTATTTGATTGGTATAGGATCCTTCAGATGTGAGAAAACTCACGATGTCAGGATCATTGTTGAAAATTCTCCAATTTGTGATGTTATCAGGAATAGAAGGTCTAATGATTAATTCTATTGAAAATCTATCAGGACTAAAATCTCCTAAAGGGATAAGTTTAGAAGCTACGTTAGGTAAAAGTTCTGCACTTGCATTCTGGAGTCTGGGAATTGATGAAATATTAAATGCTATAAAGTGCTCAGTCAGATCTTGAACTAAAGATTGGTAATGTTTTAAATGACCTGATAAGCAATGTATAGTATTATGTACATGTCTGACTACAATTTCAAAGTCTCCGAAAACTTGAAGGTATTTGACATTTAATCTGATTGCTATGTACAACCCTTGGACTAAATCTTCATACTCTGCTGTATTGTTGGTGCAATCAAATTCGATTCTACAAGTTAACATAGTTTTATCTCCTTCTGGACTAACTAGGACACATCCTACTCCTGCTCCTTCGTTAGATTTAGAACCATCAAAAAATAATTTCCAAAATGAAGATTTATTTACAGGACTATCTAAAAAATTGATACATTTAGAACTATCTGTTTGAGGAAAAATTTCGACTTGAGATAAAACAAAATGTTCTAAGTAAGGTGATGTGTGAGCATTAAAATTTCCTAGGAAAGAATCTACTGATTCATTGCCAATAATGTTGTTGTTATATGCTACTGGTTCATTTTCCCCCTCGAATTCTGTTACTATGTATTTCTGATGTCATTCTCGTTCAACTTTTATTTGATTTGGTTTACCATTGTAGGGCAGCCACATGTGCGACCAATGAGTTGCGAAGTATCCATGGAGTTTTTCTGACCAATCCCTGCTAAGAATTAAGCCATAAAATTATGGAATATCAGCAACTAAAATGTCGATAACTTGACATACCTTTGGGTTGGATGACAGCTTTATGGTAACCTGATTCAATTCACCAATTACCTCTACTTGTGATCGATCTAGCTGGACTATGCACACAACAAACTTCTATGGTTGAACGCTCGATTTTGTACATATTGACTTCGGTAAAATATTCGATGAAGCTCCAGAATCCACTAAACAATTATGCACATTTTTATTAAAATTATGTAAGTAAGAAGAAAGGGGGGAGTATGAGATCTCGATCTACCTCCAATTAATACGACGTTGTTTGGATCAACCTTGTTAATCACATTAGTCGAAGGTCTTCCCATGTCATGGGAAGCTTGAGAAATTACAGCGGCAAGCAAAGGTGCAACTGGCACAGCGTGTAATTCTTTCAAAATTATCTTTTGCTGGTGTTTTAACTTGCTCAATTCGTAAAGAGTGATGTTGGCCCTAGTCTTTTTCATATATTCTATAATATTGTACTCCATTTCATGTGAAACAATCAACATTTTAGATGGAGTAGAGGAATCTGTTTGGACTGGGCTGGTTTGAGTCGCTTTAGATGTTGTCTTCTTGGGTGCGATTTTATCCTTCATTGTCGAGCTTGCGCTCTTTGGCTTAGGGGTAGTTTGGGGGGGATCAAGCTGATTTCTGCTTCGTGTACTAACCGGGAATTCTTCTTGATCCTCTTCTTATGGGAGGATGAAATCCCACATTCCTTGTAACTCTACAACTTCTTATTCATCAGTTTGCTCTTGAGTAGCGATCTCCTCTTCTTCTTCTTCAGATTCAGCGTTTGTAATAGCGTTGGGGGGCTTTGAATCATTTGAGGGATTTCTTTTAAAAGCTTTGTATGGCTTCTTGGAAGAAGTTTCTGCCACTTGTTTTTTTATGTCGACCATCTCGTTAGACATGGTCTTCAAAACGTTTTGTAATCCTTCTAAATCAAAAGGATCTTTCGATTGATTTTTCTTGGGATCTTCTTTGAACGTTACCTTCTTAGACTTTTGTTATTTGATCATGGTCTTCTTTTCCAGGGCTATAATCAGTTTCTCTACAGCTATTTCTTCTTTCATGCTTTCAGCCAAATTTGTCTTATTAGCCCTATCCACGGAGATTGCTATATTTGATGGTAATGCAGTAATGTGCCATTCACTTCGCACTTCTTCATTGGGCTTGGAAGCGGTAGGAATTTTGTTTAATAGTTTATTGAAACGAGAATTGAAGTCTTTGATAGGTTCTTTTGATTGGGCCTTGAGGTTTCACAGGTCACTAATCAACGTTGCAGTAGGCCTATCATCACCAAACTTAATGAGCAATTTCTCCTTGAAGATGTCCCAACTAGTAATAGATCCAGATGGTAGTGAAAAATACCATGATCCGGCTGTTCCTTGAAGGGTATACGGAAAAAGTCAAACGATAGCATCTTCGTTGGTAACTCCATTAAGATTTATGGATGGCATAAAGTTATTGATATACTCTTCCGCTAGCATGCCTTCTTCAGGATTGAATTTAGGAAGCCATTTTTTAGGATGGGATGGCAGTTTACTCAAGGGCGCAGACATTAAGACTGCCCCTAGATTGTTCCATGGAGATTGAGCCATCGTTGATTTACTAATGGAATATGATCCCTGAGGTCAAGAATATGAGCATATAATAACTCCAGATGATTAAGAAGGGGCTGTAGAAGTACCAGTAGGTTGGTGGACAATGATCTGGAGTGGCGGAGTGGATGGTTGACTTCATGGTGAGGAAGTTGAGATGGATGATGATGGTGAAAGAGTCTCACTATCGGACCCTTTAAGTGATTTCCTTGCTCTCTTCCTAGTGGGTAGAGGTAATTCAGTTGGTTGAACACCAAACTTTTCGCTCTTTAATCTGGTTAAGGGATGAGCAGGGTTATATTGCGAAGTCACGCTGCCTTGAGATTTATCAGATCTTTGAGGAGATATAGAAAATCGCTGAAGTTTGTGAATCAGGGATTCGACTTCAAGTGGTTCAATAGTAGATTGTTCTGAAATGTTAGGGTTTGTAGCAGCGAATGTTGATCCTACGACTTCTGGTGGTGGATTTAAAGCTCCTAAATGCAATGGAGAAGTCAGGGGAGATGGTGAGGGCGATTTACTCTCAGAATGGTATTTAGATTTGGACTTACTTGCCATTCATAGTTTGAGGCCCTCCTTCTAGTGCCAAATATGTTGAAGCCCCAAAAATCGGGTCAAGAACAAGGGGGATACCCGCTCGGTCCAGACCTTGGTTGGCAGCTCCTTTTCCGTTTGGTATAGCAGGTCTGACTAGGGATAATGGGACCAGTTTCCCAGTTTGTGTGTGTGTGTGTAATATTAATTGATGTTCCTGGATTTAAAAGATTCTAATTGAGGTGATCTCCTTCTAATTCTAATCTAATGACATGTAATTGTATTCTAAAAAAGCAACAACATCTAAATCTATACTAACCCGGGGTATGATTCTTCTGTTATGTGATCTAAAATGATTTCAAATAAAAATCAGTAATAAAGATCATTCAACTGTTATAAGAAAATAATTCAATATAAATGAACCACTTCGCATAAAAAGTTAGGTGAAACAGTTGCGAAAAACATATCGCATAATAAGTTGTTCATATATCAAGCATAAATAAATAGCTATCACCGTACAAAAGTGCCAAATGATAACTCAGGCATTCAAGCATTAACATATAAATAACTGAATTTAAATATCACTTTAACACAGGAAATAAAAACAGTTAAGAGATAAAAGTACCAGTTATAACTAGTTATACTCATGAGATTCAAGCGATAGTGATTTATCTCTTCTCAATCCAACATCAACTAAGAGTACAGAAGTGCAACATCAGTAGCAGATATCAGACGCAAAAATCAATAAATCCTATTCCATTCATTCACCAAAACCTCCTCGGAGGGTGCAAAAGTGCATGTTCTAAGGACAAGTTTTTGATAAATTTATGGACCCTTCTCTAAATGCATGAGAAGGGTTTAAATACTACTAACTATGTCTAAAAATAATTTATTTACAAAAATTTAGGATATAGTTTAAATGACCGTCCTTTTTCTAGGGAAAATGAAATAAAACTATTTCTAAAATTAAATCTAAAACTAACTATTTCTGTATTTTCTCCTTAATGACGCAAGCATTTAACATTTCCTTGAGAAGAGTCAGTTGGCTGACTTCAACCTTTAAATGTGTTGTAAAACGAAATCAACAAGAGCTGGCACCATCTTTTTGGTAGTGGGCTTACAGGAGACTGAGTAAATAGAGGCTTTCCATTTTGAGAAGTTTTACCCAGCAATGCGCGATTACGCTAATCACGCATCGGAAACTGCCTTTATTTCTTAATCTAGGCTTCCTTAGTGCGATTTTTGCCTCTTGCGTGTTTTCTTGTAGCGGATGTAAAGTTGAAATTTTGTGAAAATAATCATTCCGAGAGCTCTTGACCTTGAGCCCTAAACTGCCTGTCTTTGATGTCAGCATTGTCTAGTATTCCTTTAACCATTTCTGTGCAGGGGAGAATTTTGGGCCTTGCCGCTCTCTGGTGCAGGAATGAACAAGCTAACTCTGCAACTAATGCTTCAAATGACCTTGATGAGCCCCTAGTAGCCGTAAATCCCATTAATTTAGGATTTATTTCCTCAAGTAGATTATGTATGCCTTCCCAGGTGAAAATACCCGCATTTTTGTTGCATTTTGTGTCTTTGTGCAAGGGTGCCTTTTCTCTGTCTTTAGATATCAGAGCCTCTCCTATTTTCACTGTAGCTTCCTGTACACTGCTTTGTATAACCTTTTGTCCTTCGTTCCTGCAGTTTACAAGTGAGGTGAGAGTAATGATAATAAATAATGATGGGAATGCTTTGACTGCCGAAGACATTTAAAAATATGCCACCTTACGTGAACTAGCTCTTTGATAAACTCAAAACTAGATTTCATTAACAACCGGAAAATACTTCATTAATGAGCATTAAAGAACATAACCAGTCTCTTTTAATGGAAACACTTTTCCTTGAATAATGAACCAGAAAAATTTGCGATGAGACGATTTTGCGATTTGCTTTGCAATATCGTAGATCGCTGCATTGCATAATCGCAAGATCGCAAGATCATTCTATTGTCCTATCGTAAGATCGTTTTGTCACATTATCGCAATTTTGTAGTATCGCATGGTTGCAACATCGCATAATCGCAATATCGCATGTTTTGTGTTAAGCAGATTCTTGTGAGGCGCGATTTTGCGATATGCGCTATCGCATATCAGCGTTTTTTGCGGTTTTTTATTATAAGTGTGCTTCTAAGGCTTGCGATGTCATATATGTTTATCCTTATGAAATTTCACATTGCATTCTCATGATTTTAGAGTTTAGCTTGTAAGTAGGCATGTTGTTATCATTTCTGCGACATGATATTCTTTAAGGAGTTATTTTGTCTTCCTTCATCACAAAACTTAAGTTTTTTAGATATTTTCAAAGGTATTTTCTTAAGTTTATGATGGTAAGCTTTTTTGAAAAGGAAATACAATCACTAATTGATTTTTTTGAATTTTAGCTAAGGGTCCCCATTTATTTAGTATTAGTCACAACACTAAATAAAAATGGGGGTTGTTGGTGGCCACAACAGGAACTCAAAAGGGAAGACCTAGAACCGATGATGTCTGCCAAAGCATTATATCTTAAAGGCAATGTGACACCAAAGGAAGTAACACGGAAAGGAGAAGTTTCCATAGGCATAGGTATTTCACTTTCTGTCACAAATGATTCTTCACCAGAGACAGGAGTCGTCTCATCCATGTCGGAGGAAGACATCGGGGCCGAAACACTAGGAGGGGTAACAGGAAAGTCTCCTTCGGAAGGCTCCCAAATGGGGTTCCAACGGATATCGTAAGACTCATCCTCTTGAGCACGAGAGTTAAGCGGTTGGATACTCGGGATGACAGGGAGAGTATCACTAACAGCCAATACCTCGGAAGCTACAGAGGATGGATACCCTTGGTCACTTGGAACGGGAGATGGGATCAGTGATTCCGCGAGGATGATTCAATTCAAAATCCTAGGAAAACTAATGAGAAAGAACCCTACACAAACGAAAATCCAAACAAGATCTAACAGGGTAAATTTGAACGTGCCCAGACAAATTTTAAGACACAGGAACAGAACTTGACCTTTTCATCTTTAAAGAGTCGAGAAAAGGATGAAAAGATGACAAATGTCGCCTTTGAATATTTAATGAGCCTGAAGTGACAAGTGCTCAGATGGACCTTTTATTTTAGGGAGGCCAAAAAGGAATGAAAGTGACTACTTTAAAGAACGAGGCAAAAGGTTTACCAAACAACCCGTAAAATTGCATATACACCTTGGCAATCATATGAAAACCAAGGACTTTCCATACAGTAGTCAATCTTCCTGAATGTTGTGTTCGGTGCATTACGGTTTGCAAGGCGGTAGAAATGGCTTCCTAAGGATCTAGGATGATATCCTAGAGGGGTCTCCAAACATATACTCGACGGTACATGGGAGCACAATTCCATACTAGACCGCTATTGAGTCACAGAAGGAGGAATCACCCAACCTTAAGTGAAAACAATAGTGACTAGGTTTAACGACGCCGGAGCACGTCTCTAGCCTAGACCTCTAAGTAATGAGCATTATGTTCCAATGTGTTGTTAGGTTTATTCAGTTCATTTTAAAGTTGATCTTGAATTATGTTTCAGTTTTCAGGCCATACCGTATGTATACAACAAAACCTAGGATGCAGATAGAATGAACGAAATATCATTTTACTTCAAAGGACACCTACCTATGGGAGGGTAGAGAGATCATCCCCAAACAAAGAAAACCAAGATAAGAAAATGAAGTCATACAATGCATACAGACATCAATCCCTACAGTGCATGGATACTACTAATGAGAGATTTTATCATTTGCTTCCCAATATGCAACCTTGAAATGCAAATTCACTTTCACTTTTGCATACTAAATGACTGCAATCTTTTGATTTTGATGTTTTGAATTTAAAAGAAACAAACAAGCAAGCGTGGAAAAAACCAGTCGATCCAAACAATCGTGATCTATGTTCGGTAGTGAAAATAAATCGATTCAATACCAAAGATTGGTCCAATAATTGTCACTAAAAATCAACCAGAAACAAGCAATGAGGAAGGCTCAATCAAACCAAAAAGAAAGCTGCAAACAAATCGTGGGAAAACCAGCAACCAAGCCAATTTATTCAAGAACTTGAAAGAACGAACTAGGTCACACAGGCAAAAAATCCAAGATTCATTCAACAAAGCCAAAGAAAGAGTGCCTTAACCATAAACAGTGAAAAACAAGCTACTGAGCAAGAAAAAAAGAACAAGGGATCATAGGACTAGTGAATTCAGGAGGCAGAATTGGAAAACTCAATTCTACAGGAATTGTCGTGAGGACAACACAAGCAACTAGTGCTAATCAGCAACTAGCTATAGCAACAGAGTGACGTTGTCAGGGAAGTACACGTCTTTCCCGTGATGTACCATTTTCAGGAGTCGTCACGACTGTGCGACTGTATTCAGCGACGCACAGGACTTTACCAAAGAGTGAGTGCGATGTCGGCGTGAATGTTAAACTATTTTCCACGATGATGTCAAAAACAATGACAAACGAACAAAAAAACTCCCAAACAAAAACCAGTCAATCCAACAGACAATAGAGGGATTTCCCAGATCGATCTAGGTGACCCAAAAGGCTGATAGTTAATCCCCAAAATTCAAGAGAGACCAAATCAAAATCAAAATAAGAGAAAACAAGAGAAGAACATAGGACAAACTCCCCAGTGGAGTCGCCAACTTGTGATGTAGGAAAGTGTTCCCTCAACGAACAGAGGCAACCCCACTAGCCCTAGAGTGGGTCTAGTCACAGCAAAGATAGATCAACAACAGATTTCCTTAAACAGTCATAGTTGGAGGCCTACCTCAACCGGTGGTCAATGGAGTTCCGTTGCGTTGCTCCAGCTTTCACTTCCTTCTCCTTAATGAGTGATCAACCAGAAACAATGCAAAGGAAATACAACAAAGCACGTAACCAGAAAACAACAATGATCTATTTACTCACAAAGTCAAGAAGTCATGAGCTATCAAGTAAATTACATACAAGACTAGGAAAACATCATTGATTGTATTAATAATGAATAAGGGAGAAAGCTTACAACCAAAGTCCTTGACGTCGCAAGCCTTCTCAGAGGGTCCAACCAGTGTATTTCTCAAGCATTCACTCTTTGAAGATGGATCTCCCAACATACAAAGTCTCTCTCTCACTCATAAGTTTTAACACAAAGTTAAGGGCACTTCACAACCTTCCACAAGCTATCAACAATCCCGCACTTGTCACACCCACACCAAATATCTATCAAACCCAAAAGCACTAATAGCACTACTCAATCCAAGGAATTACCAACTAGCTGATCATATCAAAGGTGAGTGTTTAAATAGGAGAAGGAGTCTCCATGAAAGGTGGAAGAGAGAGCTTATCCCCAAGGAAGGTAGCACAAATGATGGGCGACACAAACTATGCCAACAACCAAGTCTGGAGACATCCAGAAGGCTGACTATTGGAACGAATTCGCCCAATCTGGATCATCACGAGTTTATAACTAAGCTTTAGCGCTGACATCGTTAGCAGGTAATGTAGCCAGTCATACCATCGCTAAAGATAGCAGATAGCCTCACACCGGAGCATGAAATCCAACCGTCATGGGAAACAGATTTACTTCCACGCTGGAAGCGTGGCTGGAGTATTTACGACTGCTGTCCATTGCATATATTAAGTCCATGATCACGATGAGGCAGAAAACTTAGGAAAAGTGGGTCAATTGGCAACATAAGAGAGCATTTGTTTAGTATGAGCATGTTTTACTTGGACACATGACACAGTAGGAGGAGTGGGGTGAAGGAAGTGACAAATTACTGTGTAATAAGCATCTTAATCCAAGTATTCAAAGACTTGATGTACTTACCTCGCGGTCCCTTGAGAAAACATCTTTTTGCTTCGTTGTAGCTGATAGTTGTGTCTATTGCAAATTCAGTGATAAACCCTCCTACTATCTGATCTAGCCAATGGTCTACAACCCACACGATCTTATCTTTAGGTGCCTCTAGCATGCGCACCAACTCTAGAGTCCACACTATGGGTTGATCGAGCTTGCACCTTCCCTGGCTATCTGCTAGCCTCGTGATCCAATCGTATAGTTTTGAAGAGAAGGTCGCGAAGAAGTTCTCATGGATTTCTGTATATATGAAGTGATCCAACCACCTCTTCTCGGATGTCTGCGGTGTTTTTTTTCCTGTATTATGAACTCATGTAGCTTTTGATCCAACCAATCTTCAATTTCTTTCTTCGTATGGTTCCAGTGTTTTGACATCAGACATCCCTTAGGCAGATCTCGGTCCTGGCAATGGAACCATTTGTTGGCTTATTGGGGCCTAACCCAGGTTTAGAAATGTTTATCCAAACAAATCCCAAAACGACTAGCCCTTTCAGCAATAGTTCGTAAAGCGTGGACTGAGGTCTCACCTGAGGTAGTATGGGAGGGTGCTGGAACTAGGTTTCCACACCCTAGGGATTTCTTGATGAGGTCTGGAAATATGCGAGCCGATCCTGTGTGTTGCGCTACTTTCACGCAGTTGTCTGTTTAGAGTAACTACCTTCGCTTGGCTTGGAGGACGAGCACAAATGAAAATTACCTTTTCTGTGCTTAATATTATTATAG
Source organism: Pinus taeda (assembly GCA_000404065.3). Lineage (NCBI taxonomy): Eukaryota > Viridiplantae > Streptophyta > Pinopsida > Pinales > Pinaceae > Pinus > Pinus taeda. The sequence continues at coordinate 31,826 of APFE030677607.1, forward strand.
ATCTTGAATTAACTTACTAAGGCACAATACTTTTAGTTACCATTTAACATAAACAGACATGCACACAATTAAACTGTAAACAAATGCATAAGCCAGAATATAGAACAGATACGAAATATTCCAAAACAAAATTATCTTTATTAATGCCTTTTTCTAGTTACAATCCACTTCCTGCCCTGCACACACAGCTGCAGGGTTCTACGCACTCAACTACAGACTCTAACCAGGCCTTCACACACACAGCTGCGGAGCCTCTATCTCCTACTACAACCCTCGACTCAGACTTACAGATTCAAAGTGACTATCGTTGTTAACCACCCATACACTTTAGATCTTTTTCAGAACCTCCAAAAAATCTATCTTCTATACCTAGAGCCTTGCTCTATTTATACATTCTCATGGTCCGTGGACCATGGGTAGGCTGACTCACTTTATATTATTTTACCTTATTTCGGGTGGACCACCCTTTGACTTGACTAATTACAACTCACGCTCCGTGCCCTTCGCAGAGCCTTTACAATACCAATATCCCAAATTTGTGGGCTTTAAGCCTTAAAACCATTATGCGGGGGACCCGCTGCCCAATAGGTCATAATGCCAAACATCTCCCATATAAAAATTCATTTGTTTTAGTAAATCGTCAGCTGCCTGAAAGACATGTCTAGAGTTAACAATGAAGGGGCCTATAGGCTTACCCAAATTGAACATGTGCCACTTTTTAGCGGGGAAAACATGGACTTGGTCCACATTGAGACTATGTCTAATGAATTTTAGGGAAAATATCCTCATTTTCACGAACACAGGAAAGTGATAAGGAGGAAGCTCACACCCATAAACCATAATCTTTGTATATTCCTCAAAAAAGTACTAGTCTCCCACCCTGGTATCTTTGCTAAGTTGGAGGATCACTTGTTGCTAAGGTAAGATTCTTCAGGGGGCAGAACATTGTGAATGATTTTGTAAGCAATGGCCCTACAAGAATATATGAATTGGGAATAGCCATGATTGTCTAGTCTCATCCCAACAACAACATCCCAATTGAAAATAGACTTCCTTTTCTTGTTTGAGGCCATTAAACTGATATCCAAGCACTCAAACTCATCTACATGGGTGTAAGTAAACAAATATAATAGTAAGGAATAATATCTTAAATATGAGGTGACTAGGAAATGGTGCAATTGGAATTTTATGGACTCTCCCAAGAAATAGGGCATGTCAAACAAGTGATCCAGGTTGCATCATCTCCCTTAGAAATCCAAGTGAGGCTTTATCAGTCATATTGGAATTATCATCTCCAAATAAATAAGCAAATTATAGACAGAATAGGTTGCATAGAATTTATAAAGATAGATATCAGGAAACTGCCAGCGATGGGCAAAGATTGTAACCCAAAGGTAAGGACCATTTGTAGAAAATATTGTTGCTCTCCAACTAAGCGGGTACTATAATTGTAAATCAGAGTGGTTTTTGTTAATATTTTAGGCTCAAGGGCGACTAAGATATAAGATATTTCTAAATAAGCTCTAGGGTTATGCCTAGGATTTTGGCTCTTATAGCCGATATGGAGAGGTTTTCTCCTCAACATATGAAGCGGTTAGCCAAGAAATGAAATCAGGGAAATAATACATAGAGGGCACAATTTGATAGTATAACCCAAAGTGAACTACTCATAATTGGTGCTCTCCTTTGACATGGTGGTCATACATGTCGAACTTGAGGTCCGATGGGTGGTAAGGATAAGGGGGGTTTGAAATTTGTGCCTCCATGTCCATCAGCAGTTTGACATTGGAGGAAGGTTTGAATTCTTGGGTTTTGAGGGCTTCTTTCTTCATTTCGATCAAACAAGTTGCAAGTTGGGAGACCAATAGGTTACCTGATTGAACAAGTTATGGATGAAAAGAAATGTTGGTAAAGGCTCTGGATCATCTTGGTGTACAAATGACATTGCACACCAGTCAAATGGCGGGGGGAATTTGCAATAGGAAAACATATTTAAAATCAATTAGCTAAATTAGGAAGGGTTTTTATAAGCGGAGGGGCCAATGTTCATCTGTCGTCAAATGATGTCACGAGGGCAACATGTGGCCCAAAATGATTAGGGAAGTGATAGGTGATAGGTGGACAGGAACGAAGGGATGATTTTACTGTTTTACCTTAATCTATCACTTGTCAAAATCATTGGCAAGTTCGTGATGTGGTGGGTAATCCCCAACTTCCTCTGGCAGATGACAGAATGGGGGAGTAGGATCCTCTCAAAAACCCCTGAAATCAATTTGAGCCATTGATCAACAGATCCTGCCCCACTGACTATTCAAATCCTTGGGGTACCATCAGATTATTTACTGTGCAAGTTACCCCCCAAAGTGTCTCTGGGGATCAGTTGGGCAGAGATGGATGATGATCTGCCCTGAAACCTACTCAACTTTTAATCGAAACATCATTCCTATACTAATTTATTTCCTTACCCCGCTGTGCTTGCTTCATGAATTATGCCATAACTATGGGCTCTAATATTAGAGGCTCTTAGTGCATCATCGGGGCCTAAACTAGTCCACCTGATGAGTTTGACTATTTTTGGAACCATATGTGTTGAAAGAAACCTCTTGGAACCCCTATAAGAATATGATAGACAACACAGATAAACTTGCCAACCTGGCTTTTCAACTCTAAGAAGTGAAAATTGAAATCAATGGGATGGTAGGCCACTAAACTCTACGATAAAGTAGATGGTCCACTTCAATTCTTTTAAATCAATTATGTCAATGAATAATACAAAAGGTAAGAAGAAATTAAAAAAAGGAGTGTGGGTTGCTACCTGTTGGAAAATCAAGGTTCTTGTATATTAGAGTAGACTTTCCTTAATAATTATTTGTGAGTTTAGTTGCCATCTTTGTGAGTTTAGTTGCCATCTTATTACTCTTTATTCCGTGTTCATCAAGCAATTACAAAAATAATTAATATCACAAAGAGACAAAGTACAAAAGATATAGGCTCGAAGCCAATGAAGAAACCCTCCAAGGAGAAAAGCTAGAAATAATACTTCTCTTCTTATAGAATTATTTCAAAATGAGACTTCCAAGATGCAAAGACCAAAGTAAAAAAAAAAATCCTCCCAAGCACCAAGTCAACCCCTCAATAAGATCTCCTTCAAACAAGATGAAATCTTCCAAGGTCAACAAAGATCAAGCCTTCTTCAAGTCTGCTCCCATTAGGTCTCAGCCTTAACATCATATCTACACCTTCGACCTACAATTCTCGACCCTGCGTTTTGCCCAGAAACCCTAGATTTTGCACATGTGGAAAAAATTTGTAGAAATTAATGTGCAGATTATAAAATTCTCATGAAATTTACTAAATCACAGTATTATAAGCTACTCTACTGATCTACAGAAGCAAATTCATGATCGAGAACACATATCATAAACATACACAAAGATTTATCTAAGGGAGAGCAACTACTCAAAACCCCTACTATTTGTATTGCATTAATCAAAGAATATGGATGAATAAAATATGCTTTCTCAAGCTTGAGAATAACCTACACCTCTATATTCTATCCTCTTCTTGACTAACTTAACCTGTCCAACACTTTGCCAATTTTTCAAGCCTCCAAGCTCATATTTCCTTGCTTCATTCCCTTGGGAAATTGCCCCTATGTTTGAGGAATTTCACACCAAGGAATTGCACAATTACAATAGGTCAATTCTCTGATTGCATGCACCACCTGTACAACTTGGATTAGTTTACAACTGATAGTACACTTCTCTTGAGCTCCAATCTCAGTTGGGTAACTTGAATTATCTACATGCATCATTTATTTTTGGTCTATTGATCAATTAACTCGTTGATCACTCAGTGTGGTTGAAGCTCCACTTCCATTACTTGACCTCCACTAATTGTTTTGGCAGATAGAACTAGTTAAATTGCAATAACTCAAATTAACTAAAATAGATTGCTACAAATTAGAAATCAATCATATTGAACTGAACTAAATTGCCTCCAACTAAAATTAACTAATTTAATTGAGTGGCAAGATCCATGTCACCTCAGTTAACTTCCTCCAAGTATTATGCTAAAATTGAAATTCAAATTTTAATCTAGTTTGACCAAGGCAAAGTCAAAACTAGATTTTATTCCTGCATTTTCAACACTCGCGCTCAGCAAGAAAGGGATTATCTCCCACACCAATCCCGCCTCTATGGAACTTGAATTTACCTCTTGACAAATATTTTATCAAAATGTATCGATCTTGTTCCTCTGTCGGAATGTACTGCAACAACATGATTTGACTCTGCATTCAATCTCGTAGATGGTGGTACAAGATATCTATGTGCTTTGATCGATCGTGAAAATACAATTTTCAGAGAGATTGATGCAAATTGGATGATCACAATAGATGATGATAGGATCCATCATCTGAAAAAATAACCTAACAAGAATATTTCTCATCTAGGTAGCCTAACAAGCTGCTTGACTGGAAGCCATGCACTCTGTTTTTGCTGAGCTTAGTGTCATAGATCTTTGCTTCCAGTTGTACCAATAAATCATTGTGGACTTCCTCCTAATGTGCTCTTCCAGTTTTATGGAATCCCCTCCCAATATGCATCTATGAATCCACATAGATTCACTTCTTCTATCCTCTTGTACCATAATCCAAATTGAGTGGTGCCTTTGAGGTACCGTAGAACATGTTTGGCAGCCCTCCAAAATGATTTGTTCAATCTAACAATGGCTTGGATCAATTGATTGACTGCATAACACATGTCTAGTTGTTTGTTCACCATATATATGAGTGAACCCACCAACTACTTGTACAATATAGCATCCACTTCATCACTTGAAGTGACATCATCCTTCTTCCTGTTGGTTGCTAGAGGAGTCTCCATGGGTTTCCATTTATCCATGCAGAACTTCTGAAGTATCTCGTTGGCATAATTTTCCTGAGATACAAACAATTCCCCTTATCTTTTCCATAATTATAAACTGAGGAAATAGTGCATGAGACCCATGTCCCTCATTTCAAACTCTCTTGCAAGACCTAATAAGTTGTTCATCACCAGTCAAAATCAATTCATCAACATATAGAACAATAATCAGCAATTTACCTTCTACAAAAATGTGGCAAAGGTTTGCATGTCCTTGACTTTTGGTGAAGCCTAAACTGATGAGGTAGCTATCAATCCTGGTGTACCAAGTCGGGGGTGCTATCTTCAAGCCATTCAACTCTTGTTTGAGTCTGCACACATGTGACTCTATCAAAGATCTCAAAACCTCTAGGTTGTTCAATGTACACCTCCTCCTTAATAAATCCATTGAGGAATGTTATCTTGACATCCATCTAGTGGATCTTCCACCCCATCTGTGTAGCCAGCACAAGAATTGATCTGATGCAAGAGTACCTTTCTATAAGAGAAAAGGTCTCTTCATAGTCAATCCCTTTTACTTGAGAGTACCCCGTGGAGACAAATTTGTCCTTATGCTTCTCTATGCTTCCATCCACTACATGCTTTACCTTGTAAATCCATCTCAAACCTACCACTGATTTGTCTGTTGGTCTTGCGACCACTTCCCAAACAGTGTTTTTGATATTGGAATCATATTCCTCTACCATAGCATTAACCCATTTAGGTTGATATATTGCTTCCTCGAATGAGTTTGGTTCTATCTCTACTAGCTCAGTCATCATAGCCATCTATATAATGTACTGATCTAGTTACCTTCTCTGCCTACGCCATGATGTGGGTGCTCCCACATTCTATCTAACATCCTGCAATAATATGTCAGCTCCCTTGGTTCATTTCCTTCCTTCTTCGGATGTCTCTTCTTGAGTGGCTATCTCCACTCTCTCCTCCTCTACTTGTGGCTGCTACACAACTTCTTGAGGTTCTTCCTTTGGAGTCAAAAGCTCCTCATCTGCATGAAATTAAAGTTCCCTCTCAAGAGAACATTTCATTTCCTCTTCCTCATCCAACTTCACATCCCTTCAAACAATTGTCATTCTAAGGGATGGAAGGTACAAATGATAGTTGTGAGGTGCACCAATGTATCCCACAAAGATCCCCAACTCTGTTGTCAGCTCTATCTTTTCCCTTGCTTCCTTGGGGACATGGCAATATACTAATCCTCCAAAGATCCTGAACTGTGACACTATTGGTTTCTTCCCTTAAAAAGCTTCTTCTCGTGTACTCATCCCAAGAATTAGATGAGGACTCTTATTCTGCAAATAGACCGTTGTGTTACATCCTTTGGCCCACAAGTGCAAAGGTATGCCTTGGTCATGTAACATAACCCGTGCAGCTCCCATAATACTTTTGTTCTTCCTTTCAGCCACCCCATTTTGCTATGGGTTATGGGGTGTTTTCAACTCTCGTCTAATTCCTTCCTTTGCACATAAGTTTTAAAACTCATTTGACACATACTCACCACTGTTATCACTCCTAAGAGCCTTCACTTTAATACCAATTTCTTTCTCAACAACTGCTTTAAATTTAAAAAACTTGGAAAATGTATGGTTTTTCTTTTGCATGAAGAAAAGTCAACACTTCCTTGAGAAATCATATAAAAATATAACATAATACATGTGCTTAGCAATGGAGGTTGTTGAGAAAGGTCCACATACATTAGAGTGTATCCTTTCAAGGATTGCATGCACCCTATTGTCCTGATCATTGAAGGTGGCTTTTGTGTACTTCCCCAAGGTACACCCTTTGCATGTGTTCTGCTACTCTAGTACTCCTTTAGGTAGGCCTGTGGTGTTCTGCTACATGATCTTCAAATCTCCATGATGCAAATAGCAAAGTCTTATATGCCATAATTCATCGACAACTCGTTCTACACCTTCTCTGGCTTTCTGCTCAAAGCATCATAGTGTTCCACATCTAAATTGTATATGCTATTCACCGAAATCCCTATTTTCTTCACTTGTCCCATGGTGATGTGTCTTGAGAATGCCTTTCCTTTGGTGAATATCACATCATAGCCACGAGCTTCCAACACCGTGATGGAAACTAGATTCTTCTTTAGCCCTGGTACAAACATCACATCCTTGAGCCTGAGAGGGGAGCCCGACTCCCTCTAAAAGTTGACTGCGTTGATCCCAGTTGCATTGTACCTTCCATCATCTCTCATCTCTATGTGCATCAAGACATCCTTGTCCTCCAAATAACTGAAGAAATATTTGTTCCCTGTCATATGGAATGAGGCACTATTATCGAGATACCACACGCATCCCATCATCACATTGGTCATGCGTGCAATGAGATTAAAATCAAGCTTGAATTGTGAAGCTTGACCTTCACCTACCACTCCTCATGAGATACTCTCTCTTGTCTTCTTGTGTGGAAATTTTGTGGCATAGTGCTCGAACTCGTGACGATGAAAGCACTTAATTTTAAACAAGTATTTCTTCATGCCCCCTTGACTAGATTCTTCTTTGGATTGGGATTTATTCCCTTTCCCTTTCTTTTTCTTTCTATCCAAAACATGGTTCTTCCCATCCTCACCCTTGGATGAAGACTCATCTCTAGTATTCCACCTTATGGTCATGGCATTTTGATTTAGCTCACTTTATAGCATTTCCCCCACCTGCCTATGGAAGTTGATATTGTCAAGGAAAGGGACACTTGTTAGGTCAATAGACACATCCAAAGCCCTAAAATGGGAGCCTAATGGTAATGGTTGTGTCAATGGGTGGTGTAATGATAATTTAATTTGGTTTCTCTCCAAGTCCATAATTTTGGGTGTGGAGATTGATTATCTTCTTTATTGAGAGGTATCGCAGCATTGGACCCTAGTTCGTAATGTGGCGGAAATGCTACCCATAAAATGTACGCTATAAGGGGGATTCGGGGGGTGAGTAGTTGCGATCTTGGGACCCCCCCCCCCCCCCCTTTGGTAGGGGATCGAGGGCAGCACCCCTTAAGCTAAAAATAGATGTAAAATTTCCTTGTAAAATGTTGTAATTCTGTAGTCAATTTGGGTCGTTCATTAGGGAGAGATTTGATAGTAGAAGTTATGTTTAATTTATGGTTTTTTTCCCTATAAGGCAACCCCTCACTATATATGAGGGAATTGTAGTGCCTCTATGTAGATTTGTATTCTAAGTGAGAAAGAGAGAGGAGATTGTGTGAGAGCGAAGAGGGAATTACAATGGATCTGTTGTAGGTTGTATCTTTTCAGTTTGTTGGATAATATAAAAGGAAGGACTGGTTGTTTCTCTATATACGTAGCCCAAATTAGGTGAACCATGTATATCTGTCTCTCTCTTGTTTTATGTGTTTTCTGTGTTTATGTTTCTGCAATATATTTTATGTGTTCCATTTCTCTATAATATTTCATTTTCTAACACATAAAAGGCAAGAGTTTGGTCTGATATGGGACCAAATGTGATGTCATTTGTTGTTGCATATATTCCCTAATTTTCTTATTCCTTTCTTCAATTTCTTTCCCTACAAGCAAAATGCGATCAGTCATTTTGTACTCCTTTTTGAACTCAGAATGACTACCTCTGAGGATGATGAGGCAACAACTTGTAGTGGGTCTTCCATAGTGACCTGGAAGTCTGGTTGGTTTGGCTTTGTCTCCACCAACCTAGTTTATATTTCTTCTTCCTCTACTTCTTGAGTCTTGGATTTATTATTGGTATGGACATCCTCCATCACCACATCCCCTGTTTCATCTACATTACTTTTTCGTGCCTTACTTTTGCAGCTAGAGTTTCAATCTCCATCTCTATGTTAATCCAAAGTTAGTCTTCCATTCAATCTTAGGCTTATTTTCATTATCATAAGCTGGAGCATTTATGATTTTCCTCTTATTTGCAATGACACCATGAGGGTCATAATTCCAAACATCTCCCATATAAAAATTCATTTGTTTTAGTAAATCCTTAGTTTGCTGAAATGCATGTCTGGATTTAACAATGAAGGGGCCTATAGGCTTACCCAAATTGAACATGTAGCCCTTTTATCAAGGATAAAATGGACTTACTCCACATTGAGACTCTGTCTAAACAATTCCAGGGCAGATATCCTCATTGGCATGAACACAAGAAAGTGATAAGGAGGAAGCTCACACCCATAAACCCTAATATTGGTATATTCTCCAAACAAATACTAGTCACCCACCCTGGTATCCTTGTTGAGATGGAGGATCACTTGTTACTAAGGCAATATTCTAGGGTGGAGAGAACATTGTGAATGATTTTGTAAGAAATGGCCATGTAAGAAGATATGAATTGGGAATAACCATCACTGCCTAGTCTCCTCCTAACAACAACATCCCAATCAAAAATAGACTTCCTCTGCTTATTTTGGGCCATCAGACTGAGACCTAGGCACTCAAACTCATCTACATGGGTATACACAAAAAAATAGAATAGTACGGAATAATATCTAAAATATGAGGTGACTTAGAAATAGTGTAATTAGAATTTTATGGACTCTCCTAAGAAAGATGGTATGTCAAACAAGTGATCAGGTTGCATCATCTCTCTCACAAATCCTAGGGAGGCTTTATTGGCCATACCAGCGTGATCATCCCCAAATAAATGATCAAGTATAGACAAAATAGGCTGCATAGACTTTGTAAAGATAGATATTGGGATATTTCCAAAGATGGGGAAAGACTTTAGGCTAGGGGCAAGGACCATTTGTAGAAAATATTGTTTCTCTCCAACTGAGAGGGTACTATAAGTGTAAATCAGAGTGGTTTTTGTGAATTTTATAGGCTCGGGGGTGACTAGGTGTATTAGATCTTTCAAAATGAGCTCTAGGGCTACCTCTAGGATTTTGGCTCCCATAGCCGATATGAAGTAGTTTTTCAGCTCAACATATGAAGTAGTTAGCCAAGAAATGAACTCAGGGAATAATACACAGAGGGCACATTTTAATAGTATAACCCAGAGTTAACTACTCTTATTGGGTGCTCTCCTTTGACATGGTGGTCATACATGTCGAACCATAGGTCTAACAAGTGATAAGGACAAGGGGGTCTAAAATTTGTGCCTTCGTGTCCATCAGCAGTTTGACATCCGAGGAAGGATTGACTTCCCAGGTTTTGGGGGTTTCTTTCTTCATTTTTATAATATATATAAACAATTTGAAGGATGGGAGATTGACATCTTATCTGATTGATTGGGTGATGGATGAAAATGACATTGGTACAAGCTCTGGATCCGCTTAGTCAACGAACAACATTGCATACCATTCGAATGGTGGTAGAATTTTGCAACATGAAAACATATTTAAAATCAATTAGCTGAACCTAGAAGGGTTTTTATAGGTGGAGGGGCCAATAGTTGTCTGACATCAGATGTGATGTCATGGGGGGGGACATGTCACTAAAAATGATTAGGGAAGTGACAGGTGACAGGTGGACAGGAGCGAAGGGAGGATTTTACTGTTTTACCTTCATCGCTCGCTTTTTGACAAGATTGGCAGGTTTGTGACATGGTGGGTAATCCCCACCTTCCTCTGGTGGGTGAAAGAATTGGGGGTGGGGGGAAGATCTTGTCATGACCCCCTAAAATCAATCTGAGTCATTGATTAGTGTATTCCACCCTATTGAGTATTCAACTTCAAGGGGTAGTTTCAGCTTATTTATCGTGTAAGTTACCTCACCGAAGTATCTCTGGGGACCAGCTGGGTCTAGATGGATGACGATCTACCCTAAACCCTACTTGAAATTTAATCGAAACATCATTCCTCTTCTAATTTATTTCCTTACCCCACTACGCTTACTTCATGAAATATTCCATAACTGTGGCCTTTGGTATTAGAGGCTCTTAGTGTATCACCGAGGCCTAAACTAAACCACCTGATCAACTTGACTATTTTTGGAACCAAAGGTGTTGAAAGAAAGCCTGTTGACATACCTATAAACATTTGATAGACAACACAAATAAACTTTCCAACTGGGCTTGTCAAATATAAGAAGGGAAAATTGAAATCAATGGGATGGTAGGCCACTAAACTCTATGATAAAGTAGATGTTCCACTTCAATTCTTTTAAATCAATGATGTCAATGAATAATAAAAAAGTTAAGAGGAAATTAAAAAAAGGTGTGTTGATTTATACATGTTGGAAAATCAAGGTTCTTGTATATTATAGTTGACTTTCCTGAATAATTATTTATGAGTTTAGTTGGCATCTAATTACTTTTTATTCTGTGTTCATCAAGCAATTACCAAAACAATTAAGATCAAAAATAGACAAGTTACAAAAGATATAGGCTCTAAGCTAGTGAAAAACCCCTCCAAGGGGAAAACCTAGAAATAATACTTCTCTTCTTATAGAATTATTTCAAAATGAGACTTCCAAGACACAAAGACCAATGTAAAAAAAAATCGCCCAAGCACCAAGTCAGCCCCTCAACAAGATCTCCTTTAGGTAAGATGAAATATTCTAAGGTCAACAAATATCAAGCCTTCTTCAAGTCTCCTCTAATTATGTCTCAGACTTAACTTCATATCTGCAACTTTGACCTACAATTCGCGGCCCTGTAATTAACCCAAAAATCCTAAGTTTCGCACATGTGGACAAAATTTGTAGAAATTAATCTTTATATTCTAAATGCTCATGAACTTTACTAAATCACAAGAATACAATTTACTCTACTGATCTACAGAAGCAAATTGATTATCGACAAAACATATTATAAACATACATAAATATTTATCGCACATACACAAAGATTTATCTAGGGGAAAACAACTACTTGAAACCCCTTACTATTTATATTGCATTAATCAAAGGAATTGGATGAATACAATATGCATGTTAGGTCCCTATACTACCACTGTAACCCCTTGTTGTTATTAGTGCGACCCCTTTATTATATTGTTGTGCCCTTATAATCCCCATATAGTTATTATTGTGCCCCATAGAAGCCCACTATTGTTATTCTTTTGCCCTTACGTTATTATTTTTATGTCAGCTCTGATTATATTATGACCCCTTGGACTCCTATATATAGAAAGGAGGTCTTGTCATTTGTATCATCCAAAAATTGTTCATTTGTGTAATGTAAAGGAGGTTGCCCCCTTGAAGAGGCTGATTTCTAAGGCATTGATCTTTCTTTTCTATCTTTTTGTAAATTGGTTTCATAACATTTGGTATTCTAACGTTGGATTAAAGACCCACCACATTCCAAAGATCGATATGAAGAAGTTTGATGGCAAGGATCCCATAACATGGATACTACAGATGGAGAAATATTTTGATCTACATGATGTGCAACTATTACAAAAGGTATGTATTGCATCTTTATATTTAGAACCGAAACAATTTTTATGGTATAAAGGGCTTTTTTCTTGTAAAACACTTGTCAATTGGTCAATTTCATAGAGGAAATGATAGCACATTATGATGATACAAAGAGAAACGCCTTCTTTAGCTAATTAATAAATGAAAATAAAAGGGTTCAATGGTAGATCACATTAAGGACTTCCAAAAATTGAATATAAGGGTAAATGATATTCCAAAGAAGCAAAGTGTTAGAAAATTATATATTACAGAGCAATGGAACCCATAAAATATTGCAGAAATATAAACACAGAAAATGCATAAAACAAGAGAGACATAGATATATGTGGTTCACCCAATTTAGGCTACATCCATGGAGAAACAGCCAGTCCTTCTTTTATTATATTATCCAGCAAACTGAAGGGATACAACCTACAATAGATCCATTGTAACTCCCTCTTTTCTCTCAATCTAATCTCTTTTCCTCACTCCGAATACAGATATACATAGACGCAATACAATTCCCTCATATATAGTGAGGGATTGCCTTCTAGGGCAAAAAACCCTAAATTAAACATAAATTCTACCGTCAGATCATCCACCTAATGAATGAACCAGATTGACTAGAAATTACTATACTTTTACAAGTCCCCCGTCACCCCCCCCCCGGCATGAAGGGCTGTACAGTCTTCCTGGGGTATACATCCAGCTGAAACCTTTGAATACAAAAGATAATCAAGCTCCACACCCAACAATCTCCCACTTGGAGACTAATTATAGCAACTCCATCGCTGCTTCAATTGTTAGACAATGACTCCACTTTGGACCTGGCTATTTCTCATATTCTTCATCATACTTGAAGACCAATTAAAACTGAGCAGATTCTCAGTTTCTCCCCAGTTACAACTTTTTTTAACATATCTATAGGATTCTGGCTAGTGTGTATCTTTTCCAGCTTCAAATGTCCATCTTCCAATGTTGATCGTATGAAATGGTACTTGAGTTGTATATGTTTAGTCTTGGAATGAAATGCAGAGTTCTTTGCAAGATGTATGGCACTCTAGTTGTCACTGTATAACCTACCCAACTCCAGCTTTTTACCCAATTCATCCAGAAACCTTTGTAACCAAATCATTTCTTACTAGGCTCTATAGTAGCAACATACTCTACTTCTGTTGTTGAAAGTGCAACAACACTTTGGATTTTTGAAACCCAACTAACAGTTGTTCCACCTACAATAAATACATATCCTATAATGCTCCTTCTGTTATCTCTGTCACCTACCATATCTGCATCAACATATCCCTGTAGAGAAATGTTTGAACCACCAAAGCATAATGCTTGATTTGTGGTACCTCTCAAATACCTGAGAATCCACTTCACCACCATCCAATGTTCTTTTATTGGATTTTTCATGTACCTGCTTACAACTCCCACTGCATGTGCAATATCAGGGATTGTGCAGACCATTGCATACATTAAGCTTCCAACTGTTGATGCATATGGAACTTTAGACATATGAGCCATTTCTTCCCGAGTCTTGGGACACTCCTCCTTACTTAATTTGAAATGGCTAGCCAAAGGTATACCAACTGGTTTTGCATTATAAATATTAAACCTTTTCAACACCTTTTCTATATACTCACTTTGAGACAATGTTAATTTGTGATTGTTCTTGTCTCTAGTTATTCTCATACCAAGGATTTGTTTTGCAGCACCCAAATCCTTCATTGAAAATGATTTTGCCAATTTCCTTTTGAACACATTTATTTCCTACATGTTAGAACCTATGACAAGAATGTCATCTACATACAATAACAATATAATATAGCTGCCATCATTTTTCCTTTTGAGATAAACACAATGGTCAAAGTGACATCTAGTATAACCTTGTTCAGACATAAACCTGTCAATTTTTAGATGCCACTACCTTGGAGCCTGATTTAAGCCATACAAGCTCTTCTTCAACCTGCACACTAGTTTCTCCTTGCCTTTTACCTCATATCTTTGTGGCTGCTACATATATATATCTTCCTCCAAATCCCCATGGAGAAAGGTTGTATTTACATTTAACTGCTCAAGATGTAAATCTTCAGCAGCTACTAGACTTAGAATAGTTCTAATTGAAGTCATTTTCACAACAGGAGAAAATATCTCATCAAAGTCTATACCCTTTTTCTATGCAAACCCTTTCACCACAAGTCTAGCTTTATACCTTTTCCTACCTCCATCTTCTTCCTTCAACTTGTAAACCAATTTATTCTGCAATGTTGTTTTACCTGCAGAAAACCTGACTAAGTCCCAAGTCTGGTTATGTGCTAAGGAGTCCATCTCTTCTTTCATGGCTTGCTCCCACCTCTTCTTGGTTTCTACATGCACTGCTTCTTCATAACATTCTGGTTCACCAGAATCAGTTAACAATACATAAAATAATGAAGGAGAGTATCGTTCAGGGGGTCTACTTATCCTGGTAGATCTTCTAACACCACTTTCAGGTGTTTGAGGTGCTTGTTGTTGTTGTGGTTGTTGTTCTAGCTATTGATCATTATGATTTTCAAGCACCATCACTTTTCTTGTGATATCTTCAAGCACTGTGTATTCTCTGTTTTCTTTTTCCTGTTTCTTTTTCTGCAAATGATTCTTATACAAGACCTTTTCATTGAATATTACATCTCTGCTCCTAATGATTTTGTGATTTTCATAAACATATAAGCAATAACCAAAATCATTAACACCATATCCAATAAAGATACATTTCTTTGATTTTGCCTCAAGCTTTGTTCTATTTTCTTTATTAATGTGGACAAAGGCTTCACAACCAAAAGTCTTTAAAACTGAGTAGTTTACCTTTTTACGTGTCCATGCCTCCTCTGGAATACCACCATCCAAGGAACTTCAAGGCCCTCTTTTTATTAGATAAATAGTAGTGTCTACAACATTTGTCCAAAATTTTAAAGGCAATCCTGCATGCAATCTCATGCACCTTGCATGCTCCATGATTGTCCTGTTCATCCTTTCTGACACACCATTTTCTTGTGGTGTTCCTGGAACTATCTTCTCTCTGCGAATTCCATTCTTTGAACAGTACCTATCAAATTCTTTGCTACAATATTCACCTCCATTATCTGATGTGAGACACTTCAGCCTTTTCCCCGTCTCATTTTCAACGAAAGCTTTCCATTTCTTGAAAGTATCAAATACATAAGATTTATTTCGAATACAATAAATCCAGGTTTTTCTGGTTGCATCATCAATAAAAGTAACATAATAACAAGAGCACTAGAGATATCCTAGCAGTCCCCATACATTTGTATGACAAGCTCTAATTTTCACTCTTCTTTTCTTTCCCAACCTAAGGAATCTGACTCTCTTCTGTTTTCCATAAACACAATTTTCACAGAATTTTAAATCAACATGCTTCAAACCTGGAAAAAAATTTCTTGAGTGAAGAATCTGCATCCCCTTCTCACTCATGTGCCGGAGCCTATGATGCCACAGTGTCGTATCTTCTCCTGTAGAGGTTAAAGCATTAATAGAATTAAAAATACATTTGCACAGATACAACGTACCAATTTCCTCCTTTTGCTATTACCAAGGATCCTTTAGTGACCTTCCAGGTTTTATCTGTGAAAGTACTTACGCAACCTTCACCTCCCAACTACCTTGTTGAAATCAGATTTTTCTTCAGATCTGGAGCATGCCTTACTTCCTTCAATAGCCATTGATTTCCATTCTGTTCTTTTATGAAAACTATACCCATTCCAACGATTTTACAAGGTTTATCATCACCCAATCAAACGTATCCAAAATATCCTTGAACATAATCATGCAAATGTTTCTTATCAAGTGTTGCATCGAATGAGGCCCCTGAATCTACCATCCAGGCATCAATAATATTTTCTAATGAAAGAATCAAAGCATCTTGCAACACATCACTTGTTACATTTTCTTCGTGATTAGTTTCTTATTGCGCGTCTCCTTCTTTTCCCTTTTGAGACTTGCAATCTTTCTTCAGGTGTCCTTTCTTCCCACATTTCCAGCACACTATGCCCGATCTGGACTTGGATCTACCTTTTCTTGACTTACTATGATATCCTGGGCTCTTTCCTCTTTCCATTTTTCTTCCCCTAGTATCTACAGTCAAAGCATTGCCTGATGTCTCGCCGAAGCTTTTCCATTGCATTTCCTCGCTAAGTATTGCACCGACAACATCATCAAACTTTAAAGTACTAGATCCAGAGATAGAGTTACTAATGGCCATAACTAAGCCATTCCAACTTTTTGGCAATGAGCACAGAAATAACAGAGCCCTAACTTCATCATCAAAATTTACCCCTACAGAACTTAACTGACTTGTAACTGTATTAAAATCATTTAAATGGTCTGCAATAGATCCACCTTCTGACATCTTCATATTAAATTAATGCTTCATAAGAAATACCCTATTTGAGGCCGAGGGTTTTTCCTATAGTTTGTCCAATTCCAACATTAAACCCTCTATTGTCATTTCCTTTGAAATATTAAACACTATTGATGCTGCTAGGCATAGTCGTATTGTTCCAAGTGCCTTTCTGTCAAGAATATCCCATTTTGTGTTTGTCATACTTGTCAGCTTCTTTGTCTTTCTGCTCAATGGTAGGTACAAATCTCTCTGATACAGATAATCTTCCATCTGCATCTTCCACAGCTAGTAGTTTTGGCTGTTGACTTTTTCGACCCTAAACCTACCATATTCCGCCATTGCTCCCACTCGAACCAGAAACCCTTCTCTCCTACAAGTTTATTAGCGAAATAGACCTTCGGTTCTGATACCAATTGTTAGAAAATTATATATGACAGAGCAATGGAACACATAAAATATTGCAGAAATATAAACATAGAAAACGCATAAAACAAGAGAGACACAGATATGCGTGGTTCACCCAGTTTGGGCTACATCCATGGAGAAACAACTAGTCCTTCTTTTATTATATTATCCAGAAAACTAAAGAGATACAACCTATAGTAGATCCATTATAACTCCCTCTTTTACTCACTCCAAATACAGATATACATAGATACAATACAATTCCCTCATATATAGCGAGGGGTTGCCTTCTAGGGAAAAAAACCCTAAATTAAAAAAAACTTCTACCATCAGATCATCTGCCTAATGAACAGCCCGGATTGACTAGAAATTACTATACTTTTACAAGTCCCCACTGCACCCCCCCCACACACCACCCCCCCAGTGTGGAGGGGTGTACAGTCTTCCTGGGGTATACATTCGGCTGAAACCTTTGAATACAGAAGATAACTAGGCTCCACAGCCAACACAAAGGATTGATGTCTTCATAGGGACTTTAAAGGATAACATTCAACATGTGGTTCGTCTTTGGGAACCTGATTCATTGGAGAAGACATTTAGGTTGGAAAGAAAAATTGAAAGTGGAATTATGGAAACAAGGAATCCTACCACTCACAGCTATAAATATGGAAGTTTTTTTTTCTCCTAGCCTTCCACAACCTACAACGTTAACACCAAAACAATTGGAAGAAAAAATAGAAAAGGGCCTTTGTTACAGTTGTGATAGAAAATACACTAAAGGTCATAAGTGTGCTGAGAAGAAATTATTTTACATATATTTTGAAGAGGAGGAAGAAAAGGATCAAGAAACGTCAAAAGAAGAGGATATACACCAGGAACCAACCCTAGAGAAATAAGAAATGAATCCGACCATATCTTGTAAATCATTGGCAATAATTACCACTCCTCAAACTCTCAAGATAGAAGGACATATCAAGAAGAAAAAGGTTCAAGCAGTGAAACATCACACCGAGCATCAACAACAAGTTCTCCAAATTTTAAAGGATAACCCCACTTTGGTGCAAAATCAAATGAAACAACAGGTAGATTAACATCATAGTGAAAGACATTTTGATATAGGCGATTGGGTATGTTTACAAATACAACCATATAAACAAATGTCCCTCAAGAAAGCTAAGAAGGATAATAAATTATCACCAAATTACTATTGTCCTTACAAGGTGCTGCAAAAGATTGGTACAGTGGCATACAAATTGGAGCTTGCTTCATCTTCTCAAGTGCCCCTAGTTTTCCATGTTTCATGCTTAAACAAGGTTATAGGTGACAAGCTCCCAGTTCAAACAATATTGTCGGAACTTAACGAGGAAAAATCATATTGGAACTTGAAGCAGTCATGAAAACAAGAACCCGACAACTATGAAATCGATCAATTTCCAAGTATCTCATCAAGTCGAAGAACTTACCCGCTAAAGATTCCACATGGGAGGGTGCGAATTTTATACGGAAGCATCCATAACTACTCAAGCGTTGAGGAAAACACTTTTTGAAGGAGAGGGGCATGTTAGGTCCCTATACTACTAGTGTAACCCCTTATTGTTATTAGTGCAACCCCCTTATTATATTGTTATGCCCACGTTGTCCCCATATTGTTATTATTGTGCCCCATAGAAGCCCACTATTGTTATTCTTGCGCCCTTACATTATTATTGTTATGTCAGCTTTGATTATATTATGACCCCTTAGACTCCTATATATAGAAAGGAGGTCTTGTCATTTGTAACATCCAAGAATTGTTCATGTTTGTAATGTAAAGGAGGTTGCCCCCTCGAAGAGGCTGATTTCTAAGGTGTTGATCTTTATTTTCTATATTTTTGTGAGCTAGTTTCATAAATGCTTGCTCAAGTTTGAGAATAACCTACACTTGTATATTCTATCCTCTTCATGACTAGATGAACCTGTCCAACACTTAGCCAAATTTTCAAGCCTCCAAGCTCCTATTTCCTTGTGTTGTTCCCTTGGGAAATTTCCCGTATTTTTTAGGAATTTCACACCAAGGAATTGTGCAATTACAATAGGTCAATTCTATGACTGCATGCACCACCTGTACAACTTGGATTAGTTTACAACTTATAGTACATTGCTCTTGAACTCCAATATCAACTGGGTAACTTGAATTCTCTTCATGCGTCATTTATTTTGGGCTGATTTATTAGTTAACTGGTTGATCACTCAGTGTGGTTGAAGTTCCTCTTCCACAACTTGACCTCCACTCATTCTTATGACATATAGAACTAGTTAAATTGATAATAACTCAAATTAATTGAAATAGATTGCTACAAATTAGCAATCAATCAAACTAGAACTGAACTAAAGTGTCTCCAAATCAAATTAACTGAGTTAACTTAGTGATAAGAGCCATGTCACCTCAGTTAACTTCCTCTAAGTATTATGGTAAATTGAAATTTGAATTTTAATCTAGTTTGACAAAGGCAAAGTCAAAACTATATTTTCTTGTTGCATTTTCAACACTCCCACTTAGGGAGAAAGGGATTATCTACCACACCAATCCTAGCTCTATGGAAATCAAATTTACCTCTTGAAAAATATTTTTATCAAAATGTCTCAATATTGTTCCTTTGTCGGAATGTACTGCAACAACATGATCTTCCTCCGCACACAATCTTGTAGATGGTGGTACCAGATATCCTCTGCACACAATCTCGTAGATGGTGGTACCAGATATCTATGTGCTTTGATCAATTGTGAAAAATAGTATTTTTAGAGAGATTGATGCAACTTTGATTATCACATTATATCATGGTAGGATCCATCATCTAAAAAATAACCCAACAAAAAAAAAATCATCGAAATAGCCTCACAAGTTTCATGAATGGAAGCCATGTACTCTTCTTTTTCTCAACTGAGTGCCAAAGATCTCTGCTTCCTGATGTACCAAGAAACTATTGTGGACCCAAAACTAAAAATTCCTCTTGATGTGCTCTTCTAGTTTTATGGATCATTGCCCAATCTACATTTATGAAGCCACATATATTTACTCCTCTCTCCTTCTGTAGCATATTCCAAATTGAGTGGTGCCTTTAAGGTACCATATAACATGTTTAACAGCCCTCCAAAATAATTTTTTCAATCAAACCATGGCTTGGATCAACTGGTTGAATGCATAACTAGCCATGTGCTCACTAGATATTTGAGTGAACCCACCAACTTCTTGAACATGGTATCATCCACTTCATCTCCTAAAGTGGAATCCTCCTTCCTCGTCTTTGTCGCTAAAGGAGTCTCCATGGGTTTGCATATATCCATGTGGAACTTCTGAAGTATATCGTTGGCATAATTTCCCTGAGACACAACAATTCCCCTTCTCCTTTCCATACTTCCAAACTAAGGAAATAGTGCATGAGACCCATGTCCTTCGTTTCGAACTCTCTTGCAAGGTCCTCCTTGCAAGATCAGATAATTTTTTCATCTCCAGTCAAAATAAAGTCATCAACATATAGAACAATAATAAACAATTTACCTTCTACCAAAATGTGGTAAACATTTGCATTTTCTTCACTTTTGGTGAAGCCCAAACTAGTGAGGTAGCTATTCATCCTAGTGTACCAAATGGGGTTCTTGCTTCAACCCATACAATGCTCATTTGAGTCTGCACACATGTGACTCTCTGTCAAAGATCTCAAAACCTTCAGGTTGTTCAATGTACACCTCCTCCTCAATAAATCCATTGAGGAATGTTGTCTTCACATCCTTCTGGTGGAGCTTCCACCCCATCTATGCAACCAAAGCAAGAACTTATCTGATGGGAGAGTACCTTGCTACAAGAGAAAAGGTCTCTTCATAGGCAATCCCTTCTACCTGAGAGTACCCCTTGGCCACAAATTTGTCCTTGTGCTTCTCTATGCTTCCATCCACTACATGCTTTACCTTGTAAATCCATCTCGAACCTACCAATTATTTGTCTGTTAGTCTTGGAATCACTTCCCAAGAATTGTTTTTCACAATGGAATCATATTCCTCTATCATAGCATCAACCCATACAGGCTGCTCTACTTCTTCCTCGAATGAAGTTGGTTATATCTCTACTAGGTAAGTCATCAAAGCCATCTATCTAGTGTACCAATCCAGTGACCTCCTCTGTCTGTGCTATGATGTGGGTGCTCCCAAATTCTCTCTAACATCCTACAATAATATGTAAACTTCCCTGGTTCATTTCATTCCTTCTCTGGATGTCTCTTCTTGAGTGGCTATCTCCACTTTTTGCTCCTCTATTTGTGGCTACTCCACAACTTCTTGAGGTTCTTCCCTTGGAGTCAAAAGCTCCTAATCTACATGAAATTGAATATCCCTCTCAAGATAATGCTTCATTTCCTTTTCCTCATCTAAATCGACATCCCTTCAAACAATTGTCATTTTAAGGGATGGTAGGTACAAATGATAGTTTTGAGGTGTATCAATGTACCCCACAAATATCCCCAACTTTGTTATCAGATATATATTTTTCCATGCTTCCTTGGAGACATGGCAACATACTAATGCTCCAAATATCTTGAATTGTGACACAAATGTTTTGTTCCCTAAAGAATCTTCTTCTAGTGTACTCATCCCAATAATTCGATGAGGACTCGTGTTTTGCAAATAGACAGTTGTGCTGCATGATTTGGCCCACAAGTGCAGAGATATACCTTGGTCATATAACATAACCCATGCAACTCCCATAATAATTTCATTCTTCCTTTCAGCCACCCTGTTCTGCTATGGGTTATGGGGTGTTTTCAACTCTCATCTAATTCCTTCCTTTGCACATACGTTTTTAAACTCATTTGACATGTACTCACCATTGTTATCACTCTCGAGAGCATTCAATTTAATACTAGTTTCTTTCTCAACAACTACTTTAAATTTTAAAAACTTGGAAAACGTCTGGATTTTCTTTTGCATGAAGAAAATCCAACACTTCCTTGAGAAATAACCTACAAATATAACATAATACATGTGCTTGGTAGTGGAGGTTGTTGAGAAAGGTCCACATACATTAGAGTGGATCCTTTCAAGGATTGCATGCACCCTATTGTCCTAATCATTAAAGGTGGCTTTTTTGTACTTCCCCAAGGTACACCCTTTGCATGTGTTCTGCTACTCTAGTACTCCTTTAAGGAGGCCTGTGGTGATCTACTTCATGATCTTCAAATCTCCATGATGCAAATGGCCAAGTCTTCTATTCCATAATTCACCAACAACTTAGTTCTACACCTTCTCAACCTTTGGCTCAAAGCATCACAATATTCCACATCTAGCTTGTATAGGTTCTTCACCCAAATCCCTATTTACTTCACTTGTCCCATGGTGATGTATCTCAAGAATTCCTTTCCATTGGTGAATATCACATCATAGCCATGGGCTTCAAACACCGTGATGGAAACCAGATTCTTCTTTACCCTGGTACAAACATCACATCCTTGAGCTTGAGAGGGGAGCCTGACTCCCTCTAAGAGGTGACTGTGTTGATCCTAATCGCATTGTATCATCCATCATCTCCCGTATCGATGTCCATCTAGACATCCTTATCCTCCAAATCACTGAAGAAATATTTTTTCCCTGACATATGGAATGAGGCACTGTTATCAAGATACCACACGCTTCCCATCAGTGCATTGGTCATGTATGCAATAAGAGAAAAATCAAGATCGGATTATGAAGCTAGAGCTTCACATGCTGCTCTTTATGAGGTATTCTTGCTTGTCTTCTTGTGTCAACATTTTGTGGCATAGTGCTCGAACTCATGACAGTGAAAGAACTTGATTTTGGACAAGTCTTTCTTATTGCCCCATTGACTAGATTCTGCTTTGGATTGGGATTTATTCCCTTTCTCTTTCTTTTCCTTTCTAGCCAAGGCACGGTTCTCTTCATCCTCACCCTTGGATGAAATATCATCTCTAGTATTCCACCTTATTTCTTCTTGTGCTAGATCATACTATAACTACTCCCAACTTGGTAATTTCTCTCTACCATTTATCGAATCTTAATAGTTATGCTAGCTCTTGGGAAGGCCCAAAAGGGTGAGAGACATCAAGTCTTCTTTAGGGATATTAAAACTAACCCCACCAATTTCATCACACCATTATGTAAACTTTCTCAAGCACTAAGGAATTGTGTCATTCTTTTGAAACTTGATACTTCGAAGTGGTCACTATTTTTCATGAACAACTCTGTAAGAATATTCACAATCGAGAACACATATCATAAACATGCATGAATATTTATCACACATACACTGATATTTATCTAAGGGAAAGAAACTTCTCAAAACTGATCTGAAATGATCATAGACTAAAACTGATGTAAAACTGATTAGCCATTAATGATTTGAATGTTAGTTGAAAGTGCGGAAATCGAGGAAAACTACTTAAGAAGAATAATTTATGACAGCTGATTAAACATAAGAAAGATGCATAACAGAAGTGAAAACAATAAAAAGACAGCGATACCAGACAGCAAAGTTGATTATGGAGTTCGTCCCTGATGGACTACGTCTCCGTGTCTGCTTTCAATATGGGTGACCGCTTTGTTAGGATTGAAACCAAGGAGTTCGATTACACAAAAAATAGACCAGAATTAATGTGCATGTAGGCACTTCTCATCACTATTAAAAGGAAGCTCTCTGAACCAGCTTTCCAATGCCTATCATGGTTCCCAATTCCGATTCTCAATGCTCCTATTACACTAAAAACAAAACTACCTATGACCTCCAGAATTTGCATTCAAAAACCAAAAACCACTCCCCCCCCTCCTCCATGGACAAAAATGTCTCTTATATGCCTATAGGTACATCAAAACCACCTTTAGCTTCATTTGAGATGAATTGGTTGCAATCTGGATAGTTTTTGAGCTCGATCTATTTGTGAATTGACACATAGGGTTGGTTTAATGGTCATTGAATTAATTTTTAAACAAAATCGCAACTAAAACCCATTTTGGACCATATAATAAAAGTAGAACTGTTGGCAGCGTATTGACCAAGTGGAGGAGGTTGACCACCCATGTGAATAGGCAGCGACCTAACCACTGGTTGCCGCCTCTGCGGTCTTCCCCGATGGTTCTAATGATCCTTGTGCTAACTGTTTGCATGTGAAAACTATCTGGCGGCTATCCTCCACGGTTTTCTCTACCACGGTCACATTAACTCTACGGTTACATATCCTAATCACATGTCTCTACAGTGGTTAGAAACCCACGTGGTCAGAGGTGACAGTAAACTCGAACCTCTGCGGTGATATAACCTGAGTTGAACATGTTGAGTTCAACTCCCAATGTAGTTACGGTAATCTCTGTGGTTTCGAACACCCCATCGGTTAATCAATGCAACATTCACATGTCTCATACCGTCGATGCGGTTAGAGTCAGTGACTTAGGACTTTTTTGTTGTTTTATTTGTTTTTTAATGCAACAACATGGTTGAGAGTGGGTTTTTAGACTTAGGCATAGTGTTAGGTTTTTATGTAATAGGTTTTAGCACATAGTTTGAATTTGTAATATGGTTAGGGTTCTAATGTATTGAATACATAGGTTGGTAATGTAATGTTTGATGAGTTTTTAGGACTAGAGTTTGGGTATTTAGGTTAGGTTTGATACATGGATTTAGCATAGGCTTTGCATTAGGTTTAGGTTTAGTCATTAGGATTTTTACTTCAACTAAGAAGACCTCTTTACAACTAAATGTCGCAAAGTGACAATCAAAACATTTGTCACATGATGACAAACCCATTGACAACAAAACTTATGAGTGGATGACAAAATCCATGTTGACACCAAATCCTATGAGACAAATGACAAACACATGTCGTGGACCAAATCCTGGTGGAACTGTCAATGAACACTTGTTGACAACAAGATACAAACCCATTATCATGAAAACCATAAAAATCACCTGGATAACCTGAACCATAATCAACTCTATCAAAACTAATGACAACACAAAATTGAATGCTGACAATGACCTGTGCAATTGATCTGACGATGATCCTCCTGGATCAATCCTCTCCACTTGAAAGCTTTTAGACCACAAAAGTTTGACTAAACATATAGTCGATGAGGGTAGAACTCCCTCTCTTTCCACCTTGACCTGATGATGTACCAAGAAATTTGATCAATCACCTGCAAGTGATGACATTGATGATGCTGACCATGGAAATTTTTGATTTAGTGACCTGTTCCCTCCATCTACAGTATGAACAACTTACGATGATGGTCAAACAACCTATTATGAACATAGCAATTGGTTTCTTTCCATGAAGAACCATGAGTTAGTGATTCATAATCATCTTTGAAAATAGTCTCTACTGGATATTGTTCAATACCATCAACATGTATTAACAATCTATTTTGTGGAATAACAGAGACAATCAAAGATACTTTTGATAAAAAACCAACTACTTGATTTGACATACTTTCCTACTTCCTGATTACTAAGTGAACTTGCTGCAATGAACCCATCAGACTATAAGGTGAAAATTTATGCAACTTAGTTTGTCTTTGAAAGTATTGAATTAGTAGTTGATTAGTTTGAATCACTTTTTCCTTATTCATTAAATGATGTTTCCATTGATTAGCACTTTCCCCTGATGCATAAGTTTCCCTTAGAGCCTTTGACATTGCTTTAGAAAAGGCTTTGATATGAAAACAAATAGGTTTCCACTCCACTTGAAAAGAGGTTTCCAAACTATTCGAAACATGAAATGGTGACACAATATAAGAGAAATTGAACACTGACTTTCCCAAATACTGACCTATCTCTCTGTAACTATTAATTTCCAAACTTGGACTGAATTGATTCATTCTGACATTAGGAAGAGGAGCTTTAGGCACAATTTGTAATTCATGTTGTATTCCCTACTTATGAGTAAGATGTTTGGTTTTACATAGAATTAGAATAGTTTCTATCTCTTTAATCAAACCATCTTTAAGTTGAGTCTCATAATATGAACAAACATCAAGTTGTTTCTTATTTTGTTCCTTTACGCACATGATTAGAAATTTTCTATTTGAACTTATTAATCGCTTCATCTGATCAGCAACAAATAAATTCAAGTGATTTTTATTTTGATCTGCCCTGACAATAAATTCAACCCCATATTTCTTAAGGTGATATTTATGCTCTCTCTTGTAAAATACTGCATCATGATCATAAAGATAAGGACTTCCTAAGACAACTCACATATGTCAACTAGAACCACATCTAATTCCACTTCGTCAATGTAATTAGTTGTAATGGAAAAACTTAATTGACAATGTTTGGTGACTTTTATCTGAGTTGATTTATTTAGCCATCCTAATGGGTAAGGTCTTGGATGATTCCGTGTTTCCAAACCCAACTTTTAACTAAATATTCAGAGATTAAATTTTCCTGTGATCCACTATCAAACATTGTATCTATCTTTGTATGCTTAGAAGTTATCCTTATGTTAAACAATTCAACTCTTTTATCCTCATTTGAAGGATTTATGTTTGATGAAAATGCAATAGTTTTTGAACTTGAACCAGTTTCAAAAGTTTTACCTGTCGTAACCATGGCGGTTATCCTCCTTTCATCACCAGAATATGAACCTAGATCTTGCTAGACTGCTGCAATTGCCTTCTTTTCATCCTTCTCCTTAAGGAACTTTTTGGGCTTAAGTTTTGGATGAAGTTTCCAACACTTAGATTCATCATGACCGATTCTCTGGAAATGAGAACAAGTAGGTCTTTCCTTCTGGGATATCGTTGAATTCTTTCTCTTCGAATTGTTCTTCCCCTTACTATCATTGAAATCTTTGATTTCCAACTCTTTGGATGATTGCGATGAAAATTTGAATGGTCTTCCACCTAATTCAATATGTATGGCCTAAACATGCACTTCATCAAAATCATCAGGATTAAATATCAATAATGTATGTTGCAAATATGAATGTAAACTGCTAATGTATTTTAACAAAGTTTCATGTGTATCTAATGAAATACCAAGCGCCAATGCTTTCTTTCTGAATTCCTGAGTAAACTCCTGAATACTCTACCCTTTACCTTGCCTCAAATGTTACCAATCAATAACAGCTTGTTGCATGTATCCTAAAGGATAGAATTGTTTCCTAAGAGCTTTTAAAAACTTAGACCATGAAGAGATGACTTTTCCTTTACGCTTTACATCTATCTGAGTCTTACTTTCCCACCAGATTAAAGCTGTTCCCCCCATTCTAAGTGTAGATAACTAAATTTTAGTTTTATTGCTAGAAATGTTCTGAATGCAAAAATACAATTCTAACTGTTTAATCTAGTTATGTAACTTTTCAGGATTCATTTCACCATCATAAACAGGTAACTCAAATTTTACATCAAGTTTCAAAAGAGATGTTTTCTTAGGTTTCTTTTCTGTATCAGATTCTACACTGGAAGAAGATGAAGAAGAAGAAGAAGAAGATGGAGATGATGGAGGTGAAGGTGGTTTATCATCCTTGCCTTTACCTTTGTCCTTGTTCGATGTCTTTGAAGAAGAATTTGCATCTCTCACCTTGTTTTCTTCGTACAGTTCTCCCAGCATCTGTTGCATAGTCAAGAATTCTTGTTGAAACTATTCATCACTCATCTAAGTTTCAGTTTTTTCGCCTGCATCAGATCCTGTCATGGTCGACTTATGAATGACTCGTCGCTTTCCAATCTATTGATCAATCTGCTCAAGGATTCCTTCTCCTTGTTGCGACTTTGACCTAGTTAACATTCAATAGAAAATTCTACAAACGTAACCTCCTATGATACCAAATTATATGATCTAAAATGATCATAGAGTAAAACTGATGTAGAATTGATTAGCCATTAATAATTTTAATGTTAGCTGAAAGTGCGGAAATCAAGGAAAATTTCTTGAGAAGAAGACTTTACAAAAGCTGATTAAACATAAGAAAGATGCATAACAAAAGTGAAAATAGTAAAAACACAACGATACCAGACAGTAAAGTTGATTAAAAAGGTCGTCCCTGATGGACTATGTCTACGGGTCCTCTTTCAAGATGGGCAACCACTTTATTAGGATTGAAGCCAAGGAATTCGATTACACAAAAAATAGAGCAAACTAAATGTGCATGTAGGCACTTCTAATCACTTTCAAAAGGAATCTCTCTAAACCTCTTTCCAACGCCTATCATGGTTCCCAATTCAGAATCCTGATGCTCCTATTACACTAAAAACGAAATTGCCTATGACCTACAGAATCTGCATACAAAAACCAAAAACCACTATCCCCCTCCTCCATGGACAAAACTACCCCTTATAGGCCTACAGGGACATCAAAACCACCTTTGACTGCATTTGAGATGAATTGGTTGCAATCTGGATAGGTTTTGAGCTCAATCTAGTTGTGAATTGACACATAGGCTTGGTTTAATGGTCATTGAATTAATTTTTAAACAAAATCACAACTAAATCCCATTTTGGACCATATAATAAAGGCATAATCATTGGCGGCTTGCTGACCGGGTGGGTAGAGGAGGTTGACCGCTGATGTGAATAGGGAGCGGCCTAACCACTAGTTGCCACCTCAGTGGTCTTCCTCGGTGATTCCGACAATCCTTGTGCTAACTGTTTACATGTGACAACTACCCGGCAGTTATCCTCCATGGTTTTCTCCACCACATTTACATTAACTTTGAGATTACACATCCTGATCACATGTCTCTGCAGTGGTTAGAACTCCACACGGTCAGAGGTGATGATAAACTCTAACATCTACAGTGATATAACCTCAGCACGTTCACATGTTGAGTTCAACTCCCAACGCAGTTACAGTAACTGTTTGGTCAATTTAGTGATGTCTAAATTGCAACTTTTAAATGTCAACCCGGGGCTCGTAAGCTGATGAAGTGAGGTGTATTGTATGTACTTAGGCAATTGTTTCTTAAGCTTTTGTCGTTTTTAACTTTTTAAGTTTGTTTTCAAGTATATCTCTCCTACTTTGATGGGATGGAAATGAAATAAAGCAAGTGAAGTGTGTGAGATTGTGATGAGCTTTAAATGATTTCTTATAACTTAAAAGTATTCTACAAGAAATCTTGAACAACAACTAAAATGAAATCAACTCTTAAAGGAAAATAAAGGCATCAAATAAAAGACTAATGACATTGGCCCAGTATCTCTGCTACTGCAAGAAAATGAAGATGAAATCTATGTCAAATCTAGCAATGTGAAACTGAAGTAAATCTACATAAAAGAAAGACTAATCACAAATACTTTAACTTCTTCTTAACCTCTTGTCTTTTAACTGAATATATCATGTGAGAAACAGTTAAAAATAAGCCAAGCAATTGTGAGTTCTTGAGCAACTAAACCAAGCTATGCTAAGTGATATTTTGGTCCTCAATGAAGATATTAAATTATGGAGAAGAAACCATCAATAGGTAAACAACTTGATGTCTAAAAGCAGAAAGAAACTATGCAAATTAAAGAAATGATAGTAAGGAAATAAAGGCTGCAAAACAAGGAAGGTCAGAAACATAGACAAGATGATCACAAGTGTCACTAGTTGTGAAAAAGAAAAGAAAGAAACTGTCCCGGGCACACCTAAGAAACCTGCATAACACATTGATCAGTCATGGAAAAGTGCAGAAATATAAATAAGCAGAATTCAAAGTTTATATATAGCTATTATACATGATCAAAACACAACAATCTAAGGCATTATATACATAAAATGAGAGAAAGAAATGTAGGAAATTAAAAATTATTGTACAGGCCTTCAGTAAATAGTGGCCCTCTGCCTAGTCCAGCCGGTTCAATGATCAATTACATGCTCAAATGGAAAACAGTCTTCTCATATATTATGCATCAAATAAAAAGTATAGTGGGGAGTTCAAAATTACATATCAGCAGCTAACAACTAACTATCCAGCGTTCAAAGACGCTTTATTTATAACTGAGGAAAGCGAACTAACTTAACAGAAACTAAGCTATTCAAGCAGTTGTGTAAAAACACGTAGTCTTGCTGCGTCCTCGGATTTAGGCAACGGTCGTTGTGGGCATTCAATCCACTATTGGATTCATGTTTCCCACTATCTTCGTGGCTGAGGAGGATGCCACCTGTTCTTCACGTGCTCTAAAACAGAATACGCAGAGCCGTGCCACCGCCAATGACTTCTATTGACCGTAGTTGCCTCCTCGCTGACCACGGGTTTTGATGACTGGTTTGGGTGAGATGGAAGGACACACACCATGTCCTTGGTTCCACGAACTTGCCCATGTGGCTCTTCTTCCTGGAGAACACCTGGAACATATCTTTTAATAAAACAGCTGCGGAATCCGGGGTTGGCTGCGGAAACCGGGATCAGCTGCGGAAACCCTGTGTGAGCTGCGGAAACGCAGCACTTTGAACCAAAATTCTAAACCAAACACAGTCATTAGCATAATTAGCAAACAATGTAAAAAGTCCTAAAATACAATGATTTGAGCAATTTGATGGAGGGAATGAGTGGCGAAAGAAGGGAATGAATAGGAAAAGGAGGCTGAGAGGATGTATAAAGAAGTGTAGGTTTGAGGCTCAACACCCCCAAGGCAGAGATTGGCCACCTTGCGGTTGAGGATTAGGAATGGATCCTGACATCATGAGAATATCTTCTACACTCAACAGTTTAGTACCACTACTTCCAGTTAATAACTTCTGTTCGATAGGTTGAGGAGATGCTCCCGAAAAAGTACCAGAGATAGACTGATACCCAACGGGGACAGAAGGACCGCCGTACAAAAAGGTTTCGGAGATTGAGAAAACATGGATGACTGATTAGACATATTCAACAGAGGATAGTAATCTCTAGGTGCTGGGTGATAAAAAATACGAGGTGGTGAAAAACTTAGTCCCGGGTTTTCCAAAAGATTAGTCAATGAACGATACCAAGCACTGCTCCTAGGTGGACTGTAAAAGATTGATTCACGCTCCCTAAGGTCTAAGATAGGTCGATCTTCTGGAAAAGGAAAACTTTCTTTGTTGTCCGGAATAGCAAGTTCTTCAATAGCTATAAGTCTAGAAGGAAGATCTTGGGTAATTACAGTTTCTACCCTAGGTGAACTAGGACCACTAGAAGTTGGAGAAACAAACTCTGATATGGGAGTAGCAGCAATTTCAGATTCGAGTTCAGATATTTCTGGTTCCTCACCTATATCACTAGTAGATGCAACACTACCAGTAACTTCTGAAATTACTAACGGTTGAGAATCAGAATGTACTATCAAAGAAGATTCTCCTTCTTCAGGTGACCCACCTCTACTGTCACTAGGAGTTACGAGGACTTTCAAGCCTTCAAGCTGGCTCGGTACGTCCTCAAGAGGTTGGCCCCGAAGTCTACGGGACTTCCTCAGTAACTCAGCCACATTTACAAACTCAGGAGATTGGCCCCGAAGTCTACGGGACTGCCTTGGTAATTCAGCCACAGTTAAAGACTTTTAACTACTTCACACGCAAACAAAGTAAAATCTCAATGAAAACCACCTAAATCCTCTAAAGAACCAAACAAATTGAATCACACGCCTAAAGAATCTAGGAGATCAATCACACACAAACAGTAACTTCCGGACCAAAAACACTAGTTGGTGATGAAATCCAACCTCGTAGGATTCAGTACAGAAAGAGCGGGTGGAACAGTTACACCGACAACCTGCTTAATGAATAGACTGGACCAAGTTCCTCCCCTTAACCGTCTCGAGTGAAGAGAACCCCCCAGAAAATCCAAGTGAGTCTAGCCGACGTCTGCTCCAGGTATAGTGGGATCTTCCCGCCACCGTCACCTTAGGAAGAATCCTAGAGAATATGGACACTAAGATTACCAACAGAAACAAATAAACCTGGGGGAACAGTCTATGATCCGATATGCACGCAAGGGAAGAGTAGCAAGCTCAATCCCCTTGAAGCCTCCTCGAAACAAACCGAGGTTTACCAACAAGTGACCCCAGGCTCCTCGACAATAATATGAGGTTTACCATTTGTAATACGTGAATATCTAGCGTCGTTCCCAATGAGGAAGGATTGATTCCCACACTGGTTCGGACACGATCTCGTGCTTCTCCTTTAAGAGGAGCTTTCCCAGAGTGTAAATGCAACAATTGGATTTCTCCTACCGCAAGATAAAGCTACTTGTTTGTTTTACTATCTTGGAGAGTTAATTACTCCCTACTCCAAGATACTAGCCTAAGCTATATTGGTGTATCAGAGCCCTAGAAACAAAAAATTTGCTAGATTGATTTTATATTAAGCGTGATTTTTAGTGGTTTTTGATTAAGTCAAAGGGTGATGGAGATGAAACTTATGGTGTAAAGACTCGACTCAAAATCACTACAAAAATGCACTTAAGATGACTAACTAATCTTTTCTCTTCAATGAAGTTCTAGCTAGGAAAGAGTTGGAAGATGGAAATACTTAAAAACAAAAATCTTTCTTAACGATCAAATCAAAAGAAGAGTATTCATTTCAATGCACTCAAAAACGAGACAACTAGTTATTTCACAAGAATTTCTCTTTTCATTCGAAAACTCAAATGCTACTAAAAACAAACTTTTTCAAAAGACCCCTTTGATATTTTTTTAAAAAACATTTAAAACTATAACTAAAGCAATTCTTTGAGAAAACTATTGAATAAAGCAAACTTAAGATCTACAAACTAAGAAAACCTATTTTGAAGCAAAAGCTTACAAAAAGTCTTTTTGAGGATGTTTTACTTGGTTACACGCAAACCAAGGACCAATTTGTCCAGAATCACAAATAAGTCAAGAACAACCAATTTTGTTTTCCTTTTGAAAATGAAAATCCAAACTTTCAATCACAAGCTTTTCGAAGTTTTGTAAAAAGAAAACTCAAAGCGGATTCCTCAACAAGGGGAGATTTCATAAATGGTAAGACTCATAAGAAGACTGGTAGACACTAAGGTGATCTGAAGTCCCTACAACCTCTAAGCTCAGAGCCACTACACAACCAAATGGAAAAACAAACCCAACAAGAAAAAATCCTAGGAATTTCACCTAAAAC
Organism: Pinus taeda; assembly: GCA_000404065.3. Lineage (NCBI taxonomy): Eukaryota > Viridiplantae > Streptophyta > Pinopsida > Pinales > Pinaceae > Pinus > Pinus taeda. The sequence goes on from APFE030677607.1 coordinate 64,924, forward strand.
CCTAATGGTAATGAAATTAAACCAAGGAAAGATTTCAACAAGTCACATGCAGGTATGGGCAGAGGATAACCACTAGAAAAGCAAGATAAAACTAATTTAAAGAGCAAAAGTCAAAATTTTCAAAAATTTAGCAGGGTACGCAGGTTCAGAGTTTACACAGTGTGGGTATGCTCTGTGCACAAAGTAAAAGTGCGTACAGGTACACACTGTAATACACGTGCAGACTGCGGACTTCGACCAAAGTAATGGAAAATAAAAAACAAAGCTAAATCCACTAAGTCTACCCAAATCCACACACAACAAGCCAAAAACAGAAACAAAAAGGCAAGTTTCTCAAGTCAAAGAAAAACGAGGAAAACAATCAAGTCGCGAGCGGAGTCGCCATTTTGTCAAGCGGAATGAGTCGATCTTGTGGACAAGATAGACCTTCCTAGAATCTAATGAAGACCTAATGACAAACAAATCAACCAGACACTATCTTTCTCTAAATGTGCTTTATAAATAATGGCAAACAAATGTGTTTAAGGCCTACCTCATGTCCAACGCAAGTTTGGAGATGCCTTCGCTCTTTTGATCCAAGTAAGTGCCTTTGTCACAAACCTGTAAACATAAACAAGGCAAACAATTAAATAGCACCTGAATAACCAATATTATAAAACATATTTAACATGAAAGTCAAGGAGTCCATGAAACAAATAACATGAGATATTTGTTGAGAAGAATGAGCTTGATTGTATTAATTCAAAAGGAGAAGAACCTTACAACCTTTGTCTTGACACTGTACAAGCTCCTCCCAGTGTCCAACAAGAAGTCTCCTCTACTTTGACAAGCTTCACTCACTCCCAATGAAGCCAAAAAGGTATGTGATCTCTCCTCTTAAGCTCAAATAGAAAGTCTTGATTTCACTAGCATTTACCCTCAAAAAAGTTTAGCTTCTAACCTCCCCAAGCCACTGACAAATGCCTTCAATTTATAGTGCGAATGGAGATCAGTACCAGGTCCTCTTCAAAGGGATGAATCCTCCTTTCAAAGGGATAAGCTCCGAGCAACAAGGATTAAGTTCCTCCTATTATGGGATGCATGAACCACTTGAAGCGAACAAATCCACGTAACAAAATGGCTTCTAGAAAAACTCTTAAAATTAACCCCAAGTGAGTTTTTTAAGATAAAAATTACGCCTTTTGACTTCACAGCTGTACACACCCTCCCCTTACATACAAAAGTGTATAAGTTACGCAGATATTCTTGAACAAAAGGTGCGGGCCGGCAGGCAAAAGTGAGAGAAAGTGTGGAACCAGAGTTACATTGCTTTTTTGATGTCTTTCTCTCATTTCTAAAGCTTGTTCTGAAGAGCTGAGGTTTGAGACTTGCTTAGGAAGCTGGTATAGGTGGTGATAGTCCTACACCGACTGCAAATAATCAAGGTGGCGATATTTTTGTGTAACAGACCCAGTGGGGTCTAGAGTGCGCTCTTAATGGCATCCAAATCGTTGGGTACTTTTACTCTTCCTTTCCGCGGAGGGACATACTTGGGCAGTTTTGCTGTAGTGCGCACTGGCTGAATGTCTTCCTCCATTTCTTCACTTTCCTTGATCTCTTCTATGAACACTTGGAGATCCTCCCCCTCATCATCTGTCCCAAGATTAAGAGCCTTTCCCTTGTCTTCCATAGATAGTTTACCAAACTGCGGATTCCGTGGAGACATACAGACCGGTCCTGTCACCTATGGATCCTTTTTGGGCCTCGGTGTCCAGGGCGATTTTGGAATTTCCAGTGCATACCCCACCTGCAGTGTAGGGCTCTACACGGGTTCCTCAGTGGTACTTTTGACAAAACCCACACCTCTCCTTGTAGTTTTCATGTTGTTCGAGTTTTCTGTAGTTATTCGTGACTTTGGAGGCTCAAACACCACTTGGTGCTCAACACTGTGGGCTCACTATAACAACTCAAATCTCAAACACACAAGTGTTGTCTCGTGGCCAGCCTTGGTAGTTTTATAACATCTTTCATATTTGAATTTGACCGCTACCCCCATTTCTGATTCATTAATGCATTCTTGGCAACAGATCATCCCAAGTCTAGTTATAAGTTTGTGTCTTAATTGCCCTTCGCCTGCTCCTTTTTGTCTTAAATTGGATACCTTGTCATGAACAGTGACACCAATGGTCACTTCCTAGCCTACCCATGCGGCAACGCAACCTCCTACGTGTGGGTGTGAAGCATGTGACATAATGACCTTGCGCACAACCCCTGTGGCATACTGACCATGCGCGCAACCCCCTTATCGTGTAGCTCCCCTATAGACTCTTTTATAGTCTCACGCTCTCTTTCAACTACTTGGAGAGCTGAGACTGTGCTCCCTACAGATAGTCAGGTGGTCGCACCATCTGTGCGATATTTTAATTCACTTTCTAGCCTAGTCCGTGGGCACTCCTCAATTACCCTTGCGACAGTCAATAGCGCATGTTCTTCCTTATGCAGTGCACTCCCTTGGTTACTTTGTCTAGTAAGGTGTGGTCACAACCATGGTAGTAGAGTCATGAATTCTCGGAAACAAGCTTCTAATGTAGTAGTGTGGCTACCCATATCTTGTCCTATCATTCTTAGTTTATCGACGCGACATGCTTGTGTGATTTCATTTTCCAATTTTTTGATCTCCCCATCCATTAAAATGCTTTTCTTCCTCAGTCGTACCCAATCTTCTTCGGGTTCACAAAGTTTAAGCTTCCCTCACCGAACGGCTTCCTAAATCTGCATATGTTCATCCTCGCGTAGCTGCATAATTCCTTCGTCCTGGTCCTCACGTACTGTCCCAGCCATGGGAGTGACTGTATGAAGATTCCTTTCCTCCAAAACTATGGTCTCGACTTTGTTCCTCAACTTCGAAATTGTCTCCAAGCTCAAGTTTTTACATATGGCCCTTAGACCCATCGAATCGCTGGCACGAGCAGGTCCCAATCAGTTCACCTCACCTGGTGAACCCTATTTAGAATTCGGCATACCTTCTTGAATGCTTTTGATCTTGATTTAAACAGGAACGCAACAGATTATAGAGATAACCATAAACACAGATATGCAGTGGAAATAATGCTTCATTTCATTAATGTGAAATACTGAAATATGCTTACAAACAGTAATGGAAATAAACCACCTAGGGCGATAGTAGCTTATTTCTGAGAAGAAATGTGGCGGCTACATGCCTCTGAACTGTGTTACAATGAGGCTCGAAGGCCTATTTATTATTGAAAAACAATGGAAAAACCTTAACATCCCAAAACCTAACCCTAGAAGATGAAATGCCAAATTGTGGGCCCCGTTTTGGGTAAGTTGGTACATCAACTTCCCGGGGTCGTAACTTTGGCATACAATCTCCGTTTGACGCATACAATAGCTTGCTAGAAAGATCTATCCAAGCACTACAACTTTGCGAAGGGAAACATTTGTCCATGGACCCATGTTGCCCCCAGATTTCCAAAAAGGCGTTGTTTAGGGCCTCAAAACGGCTCCAGAAGTTTAGGACCCGAAAAATTGCTAAAAATAGGAAACTATGCTACAATTTAGGAAACTAAAAATGCTGAGAGAAACAATGGTGGGGGTCCAGGTGGACTTGGTAGTTGGCCACCAATATCCCCCTGGATCATTCCTCCCCCCTTAGGAAGCAATGGTCCCCATTGCATTGAGTTCCTTCATGAGATGAGGAAACTTCTGCTGAAATTGGTCCCTGTTGAGCCACTTGCCCTGGTGAAGGAGTTGGCTTGCTTTGACACTCGAAATAGTTGGATATTCTGTTTGCGAGTGTTCTTAATCTGTGTGTCCATGATCTAATCAGTTGCAACTTGTTCCATGCAATCTTGATTTAAGTTTGTGGGTGTGAGTTGTTCTGTAATGTCGAATGTGTCTAGTAATGGTGGGAAGTATGACTGAAGGGGTTCCACATTGAACACTGGGTGTTGGAGAGGTAAATCCCCTCTACGGATAGAGGCGATCCCTACTAGCCCAGAAGGGGTATAGCAAAAATCAATCAATGCTACTATGCAAGCTCCTAATTGCAATTAAAAGGTAGGCAATGAACACCTACTTGGATTTCAGTGCTATTGTTTGATGAAGAGATACCACTCTCGCTCCTTTTCTCTGGTTGGTTACGATCCTCCACTATCCTCGTGGATGGACACCTGCACATGCAAAGAGAAAAACAAACACAAGCGTGAAATCTAGTAAAAGAAATTAAACATCAGTCAGAAAGGATGTAATTCACATTAACCATTACAAAGACAAATGAGAATGGAACCATAACAGTAGTCATCTATTATTAATCAAAATCAGAGAAAGGTACAACCAATGTTCTGACGTTGAGTCCTTCTCAAGAGGGTCCATCCAGCAAGTCTCATAACCATTCACCCCTGGAGGTAGATCTCCCAAGACAAACAACTCTTGTTCTCACACAAGACGACAAGACTTCACAACCTTCCTTAAGCTCTCTAGCAATCCACACTCATCACACCAACTACCTCCTAGGAGCAGCACTAAAACACTATGAATTCCACTCTGTCCAAAACTAGCTCCTCATGGCAATGGTAGAGGCTTATATAGGAGAAGGAGTCTCCATGAATGGTGGAAGGATAAGCTTATCTCCAAGAAAGGTGGCTCATATGTCGAACCGACATGCCATAGAAGGGACGGCGACGTTCACAAGGCCAAGAACCAGGTCTGGAGTCATCTGGAAGGCTGGCTGTTAGAACAAACTCGCCCAAACAGGATCAGCACGGGTGTCTAACTGGACTGGAGCGCTAACGTCGCATCTTAATAACGGAGGAGGCTATGTCAGCGCGACTTAATACAAACATAGGATGCGTTGTCTCATGAAATTCGACCAACGCGGAAAACCCGTCTGCTTCCGTGCTAGCAGCGCATCAGTTGCACTATCAGCCGCCAGTTAGCGCGGTTATTTTAATAACAGTCGAGATGATGAAATAAACTTTGGCAAAGAGGGTCATTTGGCCAGTTCAGAGAGCATGAGCATGATGGATTTGATTTCATGACATAGTAGGGAGACTGACAGGGAGACAGTGACAAATTACTGTGTAACAGATGCCCCCTAAAGCATGAAGCCCGAGAGAGTGGGAGGGGTGAAATGCTTTACAAAACTGCTGAACCGAAACGCCACCAGGAAGAACCTGCACATATGTACAACTGATATCTCGATTATATGTAGTCTAGGCATGGG
>APFE030677607.1:70160-112461 GCA_000404065.3 Pinus taeda
AGAGAGTGGGAGGGGTGAAATGCTTTACAAAACTGCTGAACTGGAACACCACCAGGAAGAACCTGCACGTATGTACAACTGATATCTCGATTATATGTAGTCTAGGCATGGGCGCAGCCATCCAAAAGACATACGAAGAGGTCTGTGGTATGGACGCAGCCACCCAGCTGAAGAGACCATGATGATAAAAAGGTATGGTCGCAGCCATCCTAAAAGACTCAGGTATGGACGCAGCCATCCATCAACGAGTCATGTAATAACAATCCACAAAATCGCAGCCTGGTTCGCAACAGACTAGAACCAGGGTCTTGTGCTCCATCCAAACCCGAACGAAGTACAAGTCCAAGCATGTGAATACAGGAGTCGAAGTCGAACATGCTTGAACATCGTCTGATTACCAGCCAATGATGAAAACTGTTAACAGACGTGATAGGTGCCACCAATAATGACGATGGTCCTCAAGGTACTATAGGTACAATCCACGGCGTGCGAATGAATGAGCCAGTGTTGAACACCCGTAGAGTCATCTGATCGGAGGCCAATGATGAAAACCTCGCGTCGAACATGAAAAACCTGCCATTGAGGCATGTAGGCTCCAAGGTACCGAAAGGGAGTCTCTAGGTCATCTTCCTGGATAATGAGCTGAAGTCGACAGGAAGTGATCTTCGCCGAAGGTGGGCCATGATGTTTCCCACATCATCGACACGAGACAGAAAGAGAAAATATGTTTTGTGTGAGATATCGGAGGGAGGTTGAGTATTCTTGCAGAGGCCAACTTCTCTTGAACATATCGGTGGCACAACGACGGATTCGGTAGTATTTGAGGTCAAATGATCAGGGGTCGTGATGACGAGACGATGAGAAGATGAATGGTCAAATAGGATAACCCAAACCCATGGAGACAAATGTGAAACGAGATGAGATGTCCCCACCCAGGCACGAATGCAAACAATGCCATGTTCAAGAGCGACATACTTGTCGATGACGACGGTTATGATTCCTTTATTTCCCCCACCATTTCTGGCGAGTACCCCGGTTATTTTTGGATGACAAGCTTGAAGGGGATAGCATATGCTTGAGGAGCGTCATTTCGACGGGATCCAATGTCATTAAGTTTTAACGAGTCTGACAAAGGAAGAACTCGACGTCTTTTCCTGTTTAGAGAGTCTGAAAAGACAGCAGAAAAGAAAACTCCAGGGAGGTCCTTTTTCGTAAAGTTGTGTCTCTCGAGCCCGAAAAAGTATAAAACGATGCTCGAAAGAACCACCCGATCATTACAACTGAGGAGTAATTTTCGTAAATAGTGACTTCGACCCGAAAAAGTAAAAAAGTGGTCAGAAGCACGTCGTTTTAGAGCCAATAATGAGTGCAAAATGAAAAACACCCAGCGATCTTTGTTAATTTAAATGGTCGAAAAAAGAGTTTTAAAAGCGACCGCCTCTTGTTCCTTTTGACGAGATGAAAGGGAGCTCGGCTATCTTTTCTTGCTTTATGTCGAAAAAGAGCTTAAAGACGACATTTGTTGGGACCAAGTGTATATAGAACCATCGTGACTTCGCCGGTTTTGGGAACCTGCACAAGAAAACCACCCGCGTAAATCCGTTCGACATGTTAAAAAAAAACATAGTAAAACATGCATAAAGGCATAACATAGTGACATTAGCAATAAATCCATGGTAAAGCATGACAAAAACCCACTTTTATAAAGTCAATTAAGAATTTTTTACCATAAATAGGGGGGTAAAAGACATTTTTTTACCATTGTTACCATTTTGAGCCTTGGAGAACGTTGTGGAGCTGTGAAGTTGACGGAGCGAATTCCACCCCGTGCGGACACCATCCATCCGACAGCTTGTTCCAGGTAGGTTCCTCTTACCCTGCGCTTTATTTTGAGTCATTTTCGGAGCATTTCCACGGTGGAATTTGGCCATTTGGCCGAATTGTTTGAGCGTTGGTGTGCTCTTGGTCAACGCGGATTCACCCATCCGGTCCGCGCTGATCGATTATTATTACACACACCACCTCCCGGGTCAGCGCGGAAAACCCGTGTGCTTCCGCACTGACCCAAGGGAAAATACAAAGGGGCGCCATGATCAGCGCGACTGTTTTAAAAACAGCCGCGCTGGCGCCGTGAAGTTTAATTTTTTAAGATTTTGAATGTAGAAACTTCAATGGCTAGGATTCTAATGTTTTTTGGTGGTCATGCAGGACGCAATGGCATTTGTGTGGCAAGAGAGGGCTCACGATAACGAAGATATAGCCGCTTATGCCAATGCGGGGTGCCGAAATGCAATGCGGGCATGCGGTTTCCTCAAATTTTTCCTCACTCCACGCTTGAGAGCACATCCTGATCTTCTGGAGCTCTTGATCAGAGCTTGGAACCCAATTGATGGAAAATTCACGATCTGAGGCCGTGATATCGAGTTCGATTACACGGATATTTACTTTTTGACTGGGTTGTCACGCCAGGGTGTGATGCCCATTCTGGAGGGGCAACGACCCAGTGGTGAAACTCTTGACCAACTCATAGCTCGAGTGTGTCCATAGGTGCATAAAACACGGAGTGGAAAGGTGAGCATTCCATCAGTGGGTGACGCTGACATGGTCCTTCGCACCATACTCTTCATGGTGACCCGGGCAGTGAGGAGTTTGGCCAACCATGAGGCCTCGAAGGCCCATCTATTATTAGCTCTCGAGTGTCTACAACCCACTGTATTCAATTGGGCAGCAGCGGTAACGGCAAGCATGAAGAGGCAACTGAGCAACTGTCGACGCGGAGAGTCGAAACAGTTTGGCTATGGGTCGCTCTTGTTTGAGCAGGTGCCGGCCTTACAGCTGCAGGATATGGTTGTGGATCCGCCCAGCGGCCCACGGGAGACGAGGGCCACTCGATGGGCCCGGGTCATGCCGCGTGGAGGTGGCGGCTGCTCAGTGTCATGGGGTGTTTTCTTTTGAGAGTGGTTGGATCGCCAGGTCATCTTCGTCGAGGACTGGCCATATGCTGGTATGGATTTCCGCGGTGATCCCAACATGCCACTTCCTACGGGAGAGCATTGGGACGATGGAGGTAAAACACTTGATCTCTTTTTAGTTCTTTATTTTTTGTAATGTTTTTAAATTTTTTCATGCACATGTCCTGATAAATGCTATGATTTGCAGATGTGGGAACCACGATACCCCTTGGTCTGGCTCCGGAGGCACGGAGGGAGGGACAAGGCGCTGGGGTCCTGGCCCTGGCTCCTCTAGTAGGCGACATGATGGAGAATGTGGTGCACAACCTCGAGGGCTTACTGGCGGGAGTACCAGATTACGAGGGGATCAAAGAGGTCCCCATAGCTTCTCAGATTCATACATTGGGTGTGGAACCCAGGATGCACCGCCTTTTGAGGGGGGTAGCACGACAAGGAAGTATGACTATAACTAGAGGGAGTAATGTCAATAATTTAGCTCTATACCCTCCAGCATAACCAAGCTTAACAATAATGGAAACTGACAAACAACCTGTATCATATCTCACAGAAAACATTAGATCACCATTAACTATAGAATATGCCCTTGAATTTAAAGACCAAACAAAGGACGACATCATTAACAACTTCATTAACCAATCTAAATCTAGATCCCATGTACAATGCCATATGATAGAAGCAGCATTTGGTAACGAACTAGAAGAAGATCCCCTCAAAGACACCCATGACCAATCTATACCTACTACTTATGTTTACAATAGAAGAACTATAGAAATTGAACCGGGAAAAACTCTGAACATTAACAAAAATATGACAGTTGAACAAGAGGAAAAACTGGTCCAACTTCTGAGAAAATACAAGGAAGCCTTTGCATGGGACTACACACCACATATATATGGAAAAAGAAGCTAGGCCCATTCACCAACCTCAAAGTAGATTGAATCCTCACCTGAAAGACATTGTGAAAGATAAGTTACAAAAACTTTTTGATGTAAACTTTATTTATCCAATCTCCAATAGCAAGTGGGTCTCTTCACTAGTAGTGGTGCCAAAGAAGAATGGAAAATGGAGGGTATGTGTAGACTACAGAGAATTGAACAAAGCAACACAAAAATATCACTTTCCCCTTCCATTCATTGATCAGGTATTAGATTCATTAGCAGGAAAGAAATTATTTTCTTTCCTAGATGGCTTCAGTGAATACAATCAGATTCAGATTACCCTTGAAGACCAAGATAAAACTACTTTTACCTGTCCATGGGGAACATTCTCTTACAGAGTCTTACCCTTTGGCCTATGCAATGCCCCTGCCACATTTCAAAGGGCTATCTTAAGCATTTTTTAGATTTAATAAATGAAGGACTTGAAAAATATATGGATGATTTTACACCCTATTGGGATGATTTTGAGCCTGCATTACAAACACTGGAAAAAGTGTTGCAAAGATGTATTGCTACTAAACTTTGCTTGAGCCATGAAAAATTCCACATGATGATGACCGAAGAAGTTATCTTGGGTCATTATATCTTAGCAGCTAGGATATAGGTAGACCCAACTAAAATTCAGATAATCTTGTTAATACCTACGCCTACTACACAAACAGAGGTACGCAGTTTTCTCGGATTCTCTGGTTATTATAGAAGATTCATAGAACATTTTTCTCAGATTGGTACACCTTTATATGCACTAACAGGCAATGTTGATTTTATTTGGAAAGATAAGTGTGACCATGCTTTTGAGGATTTAAAGAAGCTTGTATCAACAATCCCAATATTAAGGGGCCCAAATTGGGATTTGCCATTGCAAATTTCATCTGATGCTTCAGACACAACTATTGGAGTAGTTCTTGGCTAGAAATAAGATAAAAAGCCATATGCAATTTGTTATATTAGCAAGAATCTATCTCCTGCTGAGCTAAACTTTACTGTAACTGAAAAAGAGTTTTTAGCTGTAATACATGTTGTAAATAAATTTAGGCACTACATCACTGGATATCCTATTGTTTTATATACAGACCACTCTGCCATAAAATATTTAGCAAATAAACCTATTACAAATGGTAGAGTAACAAGATGGTTGATTTTATTGCAGGAATTTGACATCACAATAAAAGATCGACCTGGAAAAGAGAATCCTATAGTTGATTTTCTCTCACGAATGCGGAAGCCAGCGGATGCAGCAGTAGTCGAAGATCAATTCCCAGATGAACATTTGTTTGTTGTTACTATCAGAACACCATGGTATGCTGATGTTGCAAATTATTTAGCAGTAGGTAAATTACACAAGCATCTAACCCCCAATGAACGAAAATAGATTGTACACCGCAGAACCAGATTCTCATGGCTTGGGGGCTAACTATTTCATACAGGGGTAGATATGCACATCAGAATATGCGTCCACGAAGAAGAAATATTTGACATTCTGAAAGCTTGTCATGACGGACCATGTGGTGGACATTTCGCAGACCACAGAATTGGTCACAAGGTTTTACAGACAGGCTATTATTGGCCTACAATATTTAAAGATGCTAAGAAGTTTGTATAGGCCTGTGATTGTTGCCAAAGGGTAGGACGCCTTGGGAAATCTGATGAAATGCCTTTGCAGCCGCAGTTAGTAATTGATCCATTCGAGCATTGGGCACTCGAATTTATTTGTCCGATTAGCCCATCATCAAATCAAAAAACATACATATTGGTAGCAACAGAATATGTTACCAAATGGGTTGAAGCAGAGGCACTACCAAGAGCTACAAAGGACTCTATGATTCATTTCCTGTTCGAAATATTTGTGTGATATGGCCTCCCGAGGAACATAGTTATAGATGGAGGGCCGCAATTTGTAGGTAATAAAATTGCTTCAACATTAAAAAACTACCACATTTGGCACAAAATTACAACCCCTTACCACCCTATTGAAGCCCCGAGAATCAAGTCGACAACAAGGGGGATTGCCGCCTGATCCGGACCTTGGTTGACAGCTCCTTATCTGTTTGGTATAGCGGGTCCAACTGGGGATGATGGGACCAGTTTCCCAATCTAAGGGTGTGTGTGTGTGTGTGAAAGATCAGATGTTACAGAACTAAAAGTTCCTATCTAAACTACTTTAATCTAACTCTATGCTATTGTAATCTAATGAAAACAACACATTTAATCTATGCTAACTCAGGATGTAATTCTTCTATTATGCGATCTAAAGAGATTTTATATAATAACTGGTAATAAAGATCATTCAGCGATTATAAGAATGGAAATCAATTAAGATGAACCACTTTGCATAAAAAGTTAGGCAAAACAATTGTGAACAACATATCGCATAATAAGTTATTCACACATTAAACATAAATAAATGGCTCCACCGTACAAAAGTGCCAAATGGTAACACAAACATTCATGTAATAACATATAAGCAACTAAAAACTGTATATTGTTTTAAGAATATAAGCAGAAATGGTCAAGAGATAAAAGTACCATTTATGACTGGTCCTACTCATGAGCTTCAAGCGACAATTGATTTATCTCTCCTTGATTTAACATCCACTAAGAGTATAGAAGTGCAACATCAGTAACAGATATCAAATGCAAATATCAAATAAACCCTGTTCCATTCATTCACCAAAACCTCCTCTGAGGGTGCAAAAGTGCATGTTCTGAGGACAAGTTTTTGATAAATTTCTGGACCCTTCTCTAAATGCATGAGAAGGGTTTAAATACTACTAACTAAATCTAATAATAGTTTCTTTACAAAAAATCAGGATGTGGTTTTCAAATGACCGCCCTTTTTCTAATCTAATAAGCAAAAAATAAGATTAAAAGCAAACTATTTCTGTATCTGGTCTTTAAAGCTACATGTATTCAACATTTGTTCAAGGAGAGTCGGTCGGTTAACTTTTTCTTTGAGCTGGGTTGAGAAAACGGAAACGACGAGTGCTGGCACCACCTTTTCAGCTGCATTTATGATACATTTCACGGTCATCCACTAACTATGCGGTTTTACCAAATATGTCCAATAACATTCCCAATTTAATATTTTTAGTGCTTGGACTCCTTTTTCCTTTTCTTGTGCTTTCTGCTTCCAATCCTCCTCTAATTTTGGTTTGTTTGGTAAATATCCCGGAGTAGTTTCAGCGATTAAATTTGCTCTGTGCAAATTTTCATTTATACAGTCAATGAGAATACCTGCTGTCGTAGCTACTGTTCCTGCCGCTTTTTCTTCTTCTTTGATTTGATCATCCCACTTACTAAAGAGAAACTCTTTATGATTCTCATTTATCCTGGGTGCGCCTGCCTCTTTTCCTTCATCTACATCCTGCCAAGTCAGGTAATCAGTCACCTGTTTGTCAGCCAGATCATAGTCACTTCGTAATTCGACCACTTGATTAGTGATCTTATCACTCATCTCGCAATAGTAACTCCATTGTGATATCTTTTGTCCCAACACTTCTTGTTGTTGCAGTAGTTGTTCTTTCAATGCAATAGATTCTGAAATAAACTCTATAAGCTTAGGCTCATCTTTATGCATCTCTTGTAAACTTTGCAATTATTTTCCTTTCTCGTCTAGACTTCTTTGATAACCTATTTGCATTTGTTGGAAATCTTCCCGCAACTTTTCAAGCTATTTGTGTGCCTCATTATTAGCATTGGCCTGTTGCAATTGTTGTTGCAGTAACTGTATTTGATCTTCTTGTTGTTTTAACAGTTGTTGTACTTCTGATGCTTTGTCAATAGTCACTCTGAGACAGTTTAGTGAGATTTTCAGTTGGATTTCTGTTGGGGTCTTTCCATAAGACGTCCAATTGCTCAGCGTCTTTATGCAGTGTATTTTCCAACTTTATTTTCTTTCTCTATCTCCTTACTATTGCCTTATGTTGAGGACTATAAAAGATGTCCAGAGGAGGAATTTCTTCTATATAAGTACAAGCTCTGAAGATGGAGTGATAGGAGCATGTTCTTTTTCTGAGATATTGTTGACCATGATTGGGATTACTCCTCCTGCAATCTGAGTATTGCTCGTAGGTGTTTTTGGGATTTTCCCTTCAAGATTGATCATGTCATTGAAGGTTTCCCATTCCTTATCCAGCTCGGTTATGACAGGTGGCGATTTGGTAATGAGAGAGGGAGGATCTTTTTGCGAGCAGGTAATAACTTGCTGTTGCAGAATTTCCATTGACTGAGCTGTGTCTTTAGCTGCCTCTTCACTCTTATTTTGGTCGTTCCCGGATCTTTTAGAATGTCCAGATACTTCTTGCGCAGACTTAGATTTAGATCTAGAACTGCTTGAATTTCCATTGAGGCTAATGCTTGGAGTTGGCTCTCTAGCAGGTAATCGCAACTTTTCTAAAGGAATAGTGGCCAATCTTTTTTCCCTGTATACCTTGAAATTTTGAAAGTCTTCTGGAGATAATTGTGATTGGGCTTCCCCCAAAATTTCTTGAAGCGAGCCTTTATTTTGGAATAAGTCATCAAATAAATCCTTTTTTCCAAATAATACTTTCACCTTGACTGTAGTTGTGAAATTATGAGCAATTTCATTTAGGTCAAATGGTCTTGCCGGGATTTTAAATAACTGCAGACATGTTATATTTTGGATTTATGTAAACTCATGACCTACATCGGATAGCGAAAAGTCCCCACAAACCACAGGAAACTGTGGTCATATGGCCTTCTTCTTGTCCTTTAAATCCTTTGTTAGGCCGCCTTCTGAACAGGTTTGATATGCAATTTCTCGGGCCAGAAGTTTATCGGGGATATACAAAGGTAAAACATGGGGGGGGGCAATGCTTCCAAATACTCTAACATAGGTGAATAATTCCTCCCCGAACCATCTTGTCATGGGTATGATATCTATCTGTGCCTCAAGTGAGCACCTGGAGGGTATTTATTATATAACATTCTATACAATGGTAGGACAAGCCCATGACAAATTTGGTAGAAATGGGGAATGAACTGGGAGTCCCATAATATCTTATGATAAAAATGGATGGGTAATGGGTCCTGAGTTGTCCATTCCGAACCCATAACAGGAAATTTAGAAACATAACAAATTGAATCCATAACATATGCAGATAGGTAAAAAGGAGGATAGATCCTTTGAGACATGGATCTTTTAGACCGGTAACTGAGAATAGCCTTGACTAGGTTATCAGAAAAGATCTTGGTTATCAGAAAATTTATTGATATTTGGCTTCCCAAATAATCTACAGAGCATGGCCGCAACAAAACAATATGGGGAGGTGAGGGAACCAGTTTAGTACATACCATTTTTGTCTTTTTTGAGCGGTTCATCTTTTCTGGACCAATCCTTGGTGGTCTCTGATAGGTTCGGGTTCTCTGCCATGAATTTTTCAATGAATTGCGTATTGTAAGTTGCCTGCGGCTCAGGAAGATGATACATGAGCTTTAAATCTTGTGCAGCGAATGATCCGATGAGCCCTTGTCCTTGAATCGTGAACTGTCTGTCTTTCATTTCCGCATTATCAAGTATCCACTTGATCATGTCCGTATATGGGAGAAGTTTGGGCCTTGCTGCTATCCTATGTAGGAATGAGCATGCTAAATATTCTAGGGGTGCTTCGGAAGAACCCTGTGAGTCTGAGCCAGCAGTAGCATTCATTATTCTGGGGTTTTCTTCTTCAAGTAGTCAGTACATGCCTTCCCATGTTGATATCTCTGCCTCTCTATTGGAAGCTGTGTCTGTATGTAAAGGTGCCATTCCTTTCATCTCGGAGCTCTGAGCTTTATTCTTCTTTCCCATTTCTTCCTGCGTATTGCCTTGTATAGTCCTCCGTTCTCTGTCCCTGCGGCTCACAAGTGAAATGGAAATGATTGATCAAGAAAGGTGATGGGAGAGTTTTAAATGCAGCATATACATCAAATATGTCACCTTACGTGAAATAATTCTTTGAAAAGAACGCGTCCATATTTCATTAATAACTGACAGCTGATCCTTTTATTATCATTTAAAGCGCATCATCTTGAGTCAGATTATGGTAAGTAGCTTTTCTTGAATGGCGTGACCGAAATATTCACGATGGAGTGATTTTGCGATTTGCTTCGTAACTTCACAGATCGTGACATCGCATTATTACACTATCACATTATCGCACCATCGCGCTATTGCAAATATAACGTCGCAGAGCTGGTTTGGCTTAATATCGCAACCATCGTTTTATCGCGATATCGCATCGTCGCAGATCGCAGAAGTTTTACGTTTGCCAAATTTCATTAGCCCATTTCCTGCGATATGCGATATCGCAATCGAAGTTATCGCAAATCGGTAAATCTTGAAGTTTTTTATTATTAGTTTTTCTATTACGATGCGATAGCCAAACGATAGTACTTTACTATCATTTTACGATGCGGCTTGTTTCTTTTTAAAGACCTTTTTCTTCTTATAAACTTAGGTTTTTTTAAAGTATTCAAAAGATTTTCCTAAGCTTACGATGGTAACCTTATTTTGAAGAAAGGAAACTCTTTCTTTTCCAAAAATTTAACTAAGGGTCCCCATTCATTTAGTATTTTGGACGACACTTAAATGAAAAAGGGGGGGTTGTTGCTGTCCACAACAATTGGTGATTCACTTGGGAGAACCAGTTATCTCTGCTTTTCTTTTGAAATTTTTGAACTTCCAAAACAGAAAGTTTTTAGAAATTTTAATCTTTATTATTGAAATATAAAGCACATTATGCTCTAAACTGTCAACAATATTTTGTTTCAACTTCTTTCTTTTTTAATTATTTGCTTTCTCAACTTGTTCTTGTATTTACATCAGCCATTAATTGGTTTTGTAAAGATAAAATAAAGTTTTCCCTATAAACCAGTTTTAAATATGCTCATTTGTCATAGGTAGAGCCTCTGCTACCAGCAGGCGTCCATAGCCTCGACAGGGTTACCTGTTACCCAGCAATGATCCTTTATCCTGCTTAAGGCGATCTACAACTTTCAAAGGAAAGCCCACATTTGACACTTATTGCTTTGATTTTCTTTTTTATTCTTAAAGAACAATGTCTTGGTTTGGTAGCCAAATAATGACACAGTCATTCACTTGATTTACACTTTTGCTGAACAAGCTAGCTCGTGATGAGACCCCTTGTCTCTTGATTTCAATAATCTTGAGTCATTGCCCTGTTTTGGTGGGCAGTATTGGCAAAGTCAGCAAGTTATAATATCTGTGATCATGATAAGCTAGCTCGTGATGAGACCTCTTATTCTTTAAGATAAAGTGTATCCATGGATTGTTCCTCTGAATGTTGCGATTTTCTCTAGCAGGGAGGAAGTCGTCTTTTTCCTTAAGAAAGTTCTGGACGACAATATTAGAGTTTTTTTGGAAATGGTTGTTCTACAGAGAATCTTCATTTCGTTATTGATACCTTTCATTATGTTGATAAAGATCATTTTTCTAAAAGATTTGCTATTTATACAAGCAAAATTTCAAAATCTGAAAGAAGAATGGTGTCTTTAGTAAATGTCAAATGCTGTTAACCACAATAGACTTTATTAGGGGGAAAAAATATTTAAATAAATGAGAGGTAACTATTCCCTTGGATTATGTACATAATAGGGATAATTTCTTCTTTTATTTTGCCTATCAATTTTGAAAAAATTAAATTATTCGCCTAATAACCTAGCTAAATTACTCCTACTCCTATTTTAACTATATACAGAAAATTTGACTAGGTAAAATGATATTTCCAGTGAAACCATCTTTTCATTTTTATTCCTACAGGTATGTACCTTTTAAACATCAGTGTTAAGAATAAAGCTTTTCTTGGACTGTCAACATTGAATGTGGAATCAGAAAGTGTAACTTCAGTCGGAATTCTGCCTAAAATTTCTTCTTTATGAAATCTTCTTTCCAATTGGATACCTATTGGATCATAAAAATCAGGATGAATTTATGTTATGGATTGATGATCATTCAATAGGAAAGATGTCAGGCTAGTTTGTGAATATGAGCTTTTAATTTCAATGGCATGAAATCTATTATGCGTTAAAGTCAAGCTTTTGGCAATTTATCATAAAAGGAAAGTTTCCACATATAAATCGCTAAAAATAATAATGAATGATAGATGGAATTTTCCCAACAGAGAATTATCAATTATCATTAATTGCTGGCAAGTTTCCAAAAGTACTTTCTCTTGTTGATGATGTTTTGGATGACATAGAAGTTTTTTAAGGAAGGTTGATATTGATTGATCTTGGAATTGAAAAAATTCTATACTTCCATAACACAATTCAGTTTTCCAAAATGGTAACGCATCTCTCGAATGTTCTTTGATCAGGTGTTCAATATACCATAGCAATCTATCAAAATTCTGAAAATTTAAAACACAATCTAATTTTATACAAAATGAATGCAGGCGAGAAAGAATGTAATGATTATCTGTACAACTAATGTTATAACACAACTGGGATTGATTTGAAACATCTTCTCTTTCACAAGAATTAGCCAGAATTATGGGATCTAAGTAATTTCGAATTTCATCTTGTGAATCAGAAAATGAATTATGATTGGGAACAGGCATGGTGGTTTGCTCACGATACGAATCATAGATCGGGATATTGTCTTGGATAGTAAAATCATGCAAATGATCTGTTACTTTGAAATGAGGATTGGCTGGTATAATTCTTGAATTAGAATATCTCTCATTATCTGGGCTCTGTTGAGTTACTTGAGATAAATCAACATTATCATCGGCTAAGTAACTATCATAAATGACTTCGCAGGATTCCTTAGATTTCTCTTTTTTATCCAGTATAAAAAAGGGAAGGTCAAGTCGTTCATGTTTGTAAATGGCCAAAGGGGTTTCTATAGCTGTCTCTTTATCTTGAAATCCTAATGGTGGTTCATTTGGGTAATCCTCTGTACTTTTTGGGATATCATTAATACTAAGGGGAAGAAAATTATCATCACTGAAAACATCAGGATAAAGAGAAAAATGTGATTTTGAAACAATGCATTTGAAAATATCATCGTGAAAAATTTCTTGTTCATCACATTCATCGTCAACAGCTTTATATCATACCTTTGTGTGTTCGTATTTTCCGAAAGAGAATGAGTTTGTTGTTCTAACCTTGACATCTGCATTTGTCGACTTGCGATGATATTATCTAACCTTGTCTCCAAGTTGCTTTCTAGTTCCAAGGCAGGCTTTCTTTCAACATTCTCGCTTGTGTCCTCTTGTATTAGAGCAGGCATGTCTCCTAATCTTTGGGAAGTTTCTTCATCATGAGTGATTCGCATATTCAAATTGGAATTTTCATTCATATTAGAAGAAAATGGAACAAGACTTGGAGTAATTTCTGCTTGATTGGGCATAGGAGGCAGGGAATAGTTATGTTCAACACAATCTGAAGATTCTTCATTTATGAGTTCGTTCTCAATATCATATTTTAGACAATTAAGATGAAATCGCATATTAAAATTCCTAACAGATTCATCTTCTTTTCGTAGATATTCAATTTCATCATATACCTGATCATAATCATAGCAATCAAATTTACAAATGAAAGCCTTGACAAATTGGTCCCAACTGTGAATTGAGGCCACTGGGAGGGTTCTACACCAGCTTCTTGCCTCCGTTGTGAATGTGGCAGTAAAAATTCTGCATAAAATGCCTTCGTCAATTCCTTGGACGTTTGAACTTAAAACATTTTGAATAAATTGAAGGGCATGATTAAAAGCAGAACAATTACTCTTACCATTGAATTTTACCTGAGACAAGAGTCAGATTTATAGATCACGGATGCGCCACATCTAATAGATCAAAATCATACAAAGATACTATCATTCAAGCCTTAAGATTATGACCCATCAATAGAACTTATCCTTCTCTTTGCGCTAAGGTTCCTCCTTCATTCAGATCTAGATCTGCACCATAACCTCAATCACCAATATTTCAGATCTAGCACATTATCAGATATTCAATAATTCAGATGATCCTTTTCCAAATGATCTCCTTCCTCTTTTATAGCCTTAGGCCTTTCACAATACCACGGTCCAAAATGATAATAAATCAATACCATGGACCCAATACTTGGGATCAACACATCTGACGAGACACCATGGTCCAAAACCATAGGTTCAAATACCAAGGACTAACTACCACGGTCCAAAAGTAAGTTCTCCAACATATACGCGCTTTTTCTTGCGTGAAAGTGCGTGTATACACATACGTGCCTTTGTAACGTCTAACCTGCATGTATACACGCCTTAGTCTAGATGAACCTGCGTATAAGCCTTTTCCTTCATTCTGAAAGCCTGAACTGAGATCTGTTACCAAAGAAAGTTGCCATCAAGGACAACACCTGTGCCATAGCTCTAAATCAGTGCCATAGTGCCAACAATCGTCGAATAATCAGGGCACTAAACAACCTCATCCTTCGACTTCGACTTCATCTAAAAATATTCCACCTATTGTACCAGAATTGACAATAAAACCACCAAAGGGAGTTATGCACAAATCGACATTTAACCCTCAGGCTCGAGCAGCTCAAAATTATAACATAGTGGAAGATCTTGCTCAATCACATTCTGCTATGTCGACACTCGAGGTGTTACAAAATTGTCCCTCCCAGAAGCAGGCTTTACTATCAACAATAGGTGGAGTAGATCCTACGGATTCCAATCTTGTGGTTTTTAACCATGTGGGATATACACCATAGTTACCGGCACAGTTAGCCTTCTTAATTCAAGTAAAATCTCTTAATAAGAATGTTCACTGAACTATTATTGATGAGGGGGCATCTACTTGCATTATGTCAATGAGTTGTTGGAAAACACTTGGTTCACTGTCATTGTCATGATCACCAACCATGTTAAAAGCTTTTGATGGAATAACATATACTCCTTATGGGATTTTTAGTAACCTGCAAATCAAACTGCGGGGGAAAATAGTTACTATTGAGGTTAAGGTAGTTGACAGACCCCTCAATTACAACATTTTACTAGGAAGGCCATGGGTATATGCCATGGTTGATGTTGTTTCCATGGACTTTCGTACTATTGCATTCCCTTTTAAGGGTGGAATCACAGTCATTAATCAACTAGCCTTCTTTTCCAATAGTTCACAGGCTACGGGAAGAATTTCGTTGGTACACGGGCCCCCACTATCACTTCAAAGTGTTGGAGTAGGTCTCTTTAAAGATCCTTCCCTAATGGGTACTTTTACCCTACCATCACCGTCTGATTTGGTGGAAGTGGTAAGCGTAGATATTTGTAATATGATTTCCTCCACCTCATCTGATTTAAAGAGGATTACCAACAAGTTTGAAGCTAATGGTAATATTAAGGTGATGTCGTTAAGCCCCATTGAATCATCATAGAAATTAATTTTTCGGGCTTGTGCGGCAAACCCAAATCCGAACTCAACAATTGTATGGGTAGACCGTTCGTTAGAATATGGTACTTCTTCGGATCCTTTTTCACGTATACGTTCTACGGACGAAGGGATCAGCCAATCAATGATGGTAGGAGAAGAAACATGGGAATATTATCATCATCATTCCCATCTTCCAGATGACATCGAAGATTATTCAAATGAACTAAACCACCCATCAGTGGTTGATTTCTTATTGAACTTAGTTTTCATAGACACAATAGAATCTGAGTGAAACCTGTCAAATATTGAAAAAACTATTTCTGTTAATATTTCGACCAAGCCTAATATTGTAGAGAATATTCATGTCGGAAAATCTTGTTCTCCATCAGAACTTGATAATTATCGTACTCTCTTTTGTGAATTTCGAGATATCTTTGCATGGTCTTATGAGGAGATGTTAGGCATTGACTCTAGTATTGTTGAACACGAAATCAAAATGTACCTTGATGTCAAGCCAATTTGACAGCAGCTTTGATCTGTTCATCTAAAGAAAGTCACTGCAATTAAAGTGGAAGGTAAAAACCTTTTGCGGGTTGGTTTTATTTACCCTATTCCTCTTTCTGATTGGGTTTCCAATATTGTTCTTGTCATGAAGAAACAAGGAAAAATACGAGTGTGTGTTGATTATAGGGATGTAAATCAGGCATGTTCAAAACACAATTATCCTACTCTTGTTATCGACTAAATTATTGACAAATCTGTAGGATGTGAAATATTTTCGTTTATGGATGATTTTTCCAGCTATAATCAAATCAATATACGCCCACAGGATCAATCGAAAACAGGTTTTATTTGTCCATGGGGCACATTCACCTATAGGAAACTCCCATTTGGTTTGAAGAATGCTGGCATCACTTTTCAGAGGGCAATGAATTATGCCTTCCATGACATCAAGCACATTGTTCAACTGTATCTTGACGATTTACCTTCTCATTCACAAAAGCGGACTGATCACCCACAACATTTGAGAGAAATATTTTAATAGTGCCGACACTACAAGGTCTGACTCAATCCACACAAGTGTGTGTTTTGCGTTGGTTCTGGTCAATTGCTTGGACTTGTAGTGTCTATAGAGGGGATTCGACTCGATCCATTAAAGGTTCAGGAAATTCTTGATTTGCCTCCACCTTCAAATATTTTACAGTTACAGAGACTCCAAGGGAAAGAAAACTTTCTGAGGAGGTTCATTCCTAATTATGCTGAGATGGATAAAGGTTTTACATGTCTTTTGAAAAAGGAGATACCCTTTTATTGTGATCAGGTCGTGCAAGCTTCCTTTGACACTCTTAAAGATACCTTGATTAGAGCTTCATTAATGTATTCTCCAAATAACTAAAATGACTATTACCTGTATCTCACCACTACAGATACAACCATTGGCATGGTTTTAGTCCTGGAAGAAAATGGGATTGAAAATTTGATTTATCACTTTTGCCGTAATCGCAACAAGACAAAAAGTAAGTACTATGTCGAAAAACTAGCTTTTGCGACTGTGCAAACTGTTCAATAATTTTGCCATTATATCCTGTTACGGAAAACAATTGTCATTTTAGATTGCAATCATATGACATACATTTTGCCACGTTAATTGTTGGGGGGAAATACTCAAAATGGATAGTCATTTTACAGGAGTTTGATTTGGAATTCATCAAGTCCAAATCAAAGAAATCTCTAGTTTTCGTTGAGTTACTATGTGACCTTCCCTCGACCTCCATTAATTCAACATCTGAACCATCAATATTGGATGAGTCTCTATTTCTAATTTTGTCATCTGATGCATGGTATGGAGATATACTTATCTATCTCTAGACCCAAACTTTCCAGCAAGATACCTCTCGCTCGCAACAACGACATATTCGTTACCAAGCCAAAGATTATCTAATCGTTGGCGACACACTTTACCGTCATGCTATCGATATGATTTTACGTAGGTGCCTCATGCACGAGGAAGACGAGAAAGCTTGAATGATTTCCATTATGGTGCCTATGGTGGACACTTATCAGGCTATGCGACCGCACAAATAATTCTCCGTGTCGGTTACTTCTGGCCAACTATATTTAAAGATTGTATTGCTATCAAAAGATGTCATACATGCCAGATATATAACCTAAAAACTAGATTACCACCTGCACTACAACATCCAGTCGTTGTTGTTGGCCCATTCGCCAAATGGGGCGTTGAAGTTATGACATGTAACCCCACCTAGACTAGGGGGAATGGTTATACTATAGTCGTTGTTGACTATTTTACCAAATGGGATGAGGCGACGCCAACATCGAACAACAGTGGAGAAATGGGTGCTCTTTTCTTTTTTAACCATGTGGCTGCCCGGTTTGGTGTACCACAAGCCATAATTACAAATCATGGGTCGCATTTTTGCGATAACATGATGGCTGAATCGACTGCTAAGTTAGGATTGTCACATGATAATTCTACCCCATATTACCCGTAAGTGAATGGACAAGTTGAGGCCATCAACAAAGTCCTGGAGCAGATGTTGCAAAGAATGATAGGGGTTCATAAGAGAAACTAGAACTTAATCTTGTACTCTGCCTTGTGGGCATATTGAACCTCGGTGAGAAATGCAACTGGATTCACACCCTTTCAGTTGGTGTATGGTTTGGAAGCAATCTTACCAATACAATGTGAAATTTCATCACTCAAACTCGTGATTTACCTGTTACCCGACACTTCTAAAGAAGAAGTGCATTTCTTGGAATTAATCCATCTCAATGAAACTTGTCATGATGCCGCATTGGCTAACGAAGTGCATAAGAAACGTATTAAGGTGCAATATGATAGAAATTTCAAGCATCGTATCTTCTCAAAAGGAGACCTGGTCTTGCTTTACGATTAGGAAGCTCATAAACTTGGAGCAAGAAAATTGGAACTAATGTGGATGGGCCCTTATGTTTTCAAGTTTGTTCTGGCAAAAGGTGCGTACGATTTAGTAGATTATGATGGGATTCCATTGTCGTAACCCCAAAATGGATTGTACCTCAAATGTTACTATGCTTGATTAAGTGTAGTAAAACTCACTATATATATGCTTTCATTGCATGTGTGTGTGTTTCTTTTATATATTTTTATCTAGTTAGTAATCCACTTTACATTTGTTGCAGATGTCAGAATCTTTGGAACCTTTTGTTGGTTACGCTGATGGTGCTAGTCATAGTATGCAAAATTTGTCTTCTACAGCATGGGTTATTTTTCGCTCCAAGTGGCGATTTAGTGATTTTCCAAGGGATTTGTATCGGTCGATCAACAAACAATATCGCTGAGTATAGTGCATTGATTGAACTACTCTCTGATGCGATTTCCCTTGGCGTTCACCGAATCATCATTAGGCTAGACTCGCAACTCATTGTACTACAACTAACAAATATTTATATTATCTGAAATCCAACAATTTTTCGTACATTCCTTAGAGTTCATATTTTGGAAAGACGTTTTGAACACATTCAATATCAACATATTTCCACAAATCTTAACACATTAACTAATTCTTTAGCGAATTATGTGTTAAATAGACATTTGGGACACATGTAAACGTAGTATTTTCAATTCACATCATCAATTCAATAGGATTGCATATAACCATAGAAAAACTCTAAAAGTAAAATAGATAGGTGTTTTAAAAGTTTTTACAAAATTTGTGCCCAAGACACATTTGGTCATCTGACCCAAAAACTCAAAAACACATACAAAACAGCCTAAGTAGATCTAGTAGTGCTCATGGTAAAAGGTCACAACCTATACTATCATGTGCAAAATCCTAGCCCAACGGTTAGGAACACCAATAGTGTGGCGCTGCAGCCTCATAGGTAACTCCTCGATCTGGATATCCGCAATACCAAGGGTTAATCCCTCTATGTGATCCTGCAACTCTGCTAAGGTTTCAGCCAAATCCAATTCCTAGAGAACTGCTCTCCCAATGTTTCTTCGCGTTGGCCCACCCACAACCTATTGGTGCCCCGCAGGTCGAACAATACCCACATCTGCATGCATAAGAGTAATTTTAGTTTAGTCTTGGGAACATTAAAAACACAAAAAACATGTAGAAGCTTGAAAAAATCAAAAGAAACTTTGGTCAAACAACTTACCCATAGAACCCCATTGTGCTCCAACTGGTAAAATCAAATCTGGATCTCCACGGAAATCCATCCCTGAGTATGGATGCTTCTCGATAACAAGATGTTGTCACACAAGCCAGCTGAAAAATGTAGGAGAGAAAATGATTATTTACTGACCCACATGTCGATCCATCAATTCAACCCACCTCTGCATATGTGGATCTCTAGGACCAGCCACACCAAGTGAAACATGTTTTGGTTGCATCAATGGGATTCTTTCTAAGGCAAAAGCAATTAATATCAAACCATAGCAAAAATTCTTTGTCTTACCACTTTTTGCCTTAGTCAATTTTTCTTTCAGCAAAGAAATCACAACCTCGCACCAGTTGAAAACTTTTGGTTCTAGACACTCCAATGCATACTACATATAAGATCTTTTCTCCAAATGGAGTGTCACACTGCTAGCCAATTTTGCAGTTGTGAAGAGGATAATTCTTAAAGGAAAATCACCTACATCCCTGATATTATTTTCCCATCCTTGCTAGGTTGTGTAACTGGGCGACAAAACTATATGATATAATCTCTCACTGATTCACCTCCACAGGAAAATCGAGAAAGTGAGATGGGGGCACCTCACCTCAACAAACCAGTAAGAAAGTAAATATCCTCAATGTTAATAGGGACCATCTGGTCCCTAATGTGAAAAGTTTGATCTGTCAAATCACATGCACAAATAAGGAACTACACTAGTTCTATTTGTTGCCTCATTCTGGACAACTTAAAGTATCCGAGTAACCCACAATTTCTGAGGGCCTCAACTTTACCTGGATTATTTAGGGCAACCATGTCTTGTTCGTCATGCTCTCTTTCTCCCCATGTAATTGACATTCTAATCCGATGAAAGCCTGAAAAACAATCATAAGCTAAATTAGGATCCTTTCCATGCAAAAAACAGGACAAATTTTGGAGCAAACAGCTAAAACAAACTTGGGAAATGCACCCAGCATAGCCTAGACACAGAGATAGTGCATTACAGCGCATGTAGCCTTCTATCTAGGTGCTCTTCAGTGCAATTTTTTATGTGAAAGCATGCACTGATCCCAGGGCAAAAAAAAAATGAAACCCCAGGGGCCCCAAAAAACCCTAAAACTTGCATGAAATGACAAAAGAATGACTTGAAAATAAAGAAGAGAGGTTTAGTTCCTACCTGGTTCGAACAACTCGAGAAATGGTCCGCATAATCTCTCACAATCAACTGGTGAAAATTGAGGTAAAAACTAAGCTCAGAGGACAAAACTGAATGGTAAGTTCCAAATGGTAAAAATGTCATGGTAAAAACTTGTTTTATGTTTATTTCATGTTCATTAATTGATTAAACATTAGTACTTACCTATTGTTGCCTATGAGACAGATATTTTTAATCCATTTGATGGTGCCTTGAGCATGTTTTGCAACTAGTCTAAAGAATTCAACATGCTTAATTGTAAGTTGTACCTTTGACCATAGAGCACACTTTTATCTCTTTTTTTAGCTCCGTTAATAATGAAAAAGGAACCCCCCTAGAGTCCTATTTAAGCTCTTTTTAGACTCTCTAAATATGAAAAGATTGTCGAGTGCTTGTCTTTTCGAGCTCATTAACAGAATGGAAATGATATCTCTCTTGTATTATTTTACGTTTTTTTGGGCTTGAGAGATTAATTTATGAAAAATAACTTGTGGAGTTTTATTTTTGATTTGATATAAAGATCTAAGACAATTAATAAGGTATTATAGACTCATGTGCATGGGTTTTCCTATGTTATTTTATGCAATGGATCACTAAGATTGCGAAATACACAGACAATGAAGTAGTAAGGAAGCATATTATACAACATGCATAAACACAACAAGTTTAATAAGGAATTCACCTAATACTCCTGGGCTACATCTCCTGGTCTAGCCTTTAATGGTGGCCTCTCTATTATGCCTTCAGAAGTAGAGTTTTACAATAGTGAGCTCAAATTGAGCCTCACACAACAAATACAAAACAATAAGGCTTTACTTGTATCCCCCAAGTCCCTTTTGAGTACACAAACTCTCCTTACTAGCTCTCTGTCTCTATTGCTCTGTCTCAGCACTGCTTTCAATACTGCCTACCTTTGTTTCTATCAGTCTATGGCTTTTAAAGCCATTTTGCACTACCTGTTCGTTTCCTAGTCTCGACTTTCTATCTCTTAGCATCTGTCCACTCGAATCCCTCTTCTAGCATTAAATAATCATTGCATAATTCCTTAAGGGGAGGTGGCCACCTATTATGCACAGATGAGTGCATCAAGCCTTTGAAATCCCTGAAACAATCACTTTCTGTTAACATAGAGAAATGCATTCAAAACTATGAAAATCCACCAAAAACATTGTTCATCCGGACTTTAAATATTCATAATCACGTCCTATTCTCCTATCGGGTTTGCCTTTGTAGCGATATCACATCTCCACCGTTAAACTGGAAGATCCTGATCCAATGGTTGTGGTTCATTTCGGGCGGCTGTGTTGTATGGAGGTTAATCGCCCAATAAGGGTGGTTTCCTCTCTCCTTAGCCTGGACACATGGCAGCCTATGTATGGGATCAAGTGGAGCCCCGCCCAAACCACTTACCGCCTTTAGCCTCCCAAAATCCCACTTGTTTCATGGATTTCCCTTTTATATTAAAAATGAGTTAAAACAATGAAAATAATGCAAATATGGCTTTGGGCGGATCTGAAATATTATACATTTCCATTCCCAAACCCTTTCAGGTCCGATTTACATTGCATCAGTGTTTCCCTTTGTATTTTGTTTAATAAATGAAATACACAAAAATATATCGTTTGACGGATTTTAAATCATAGCAGATAGTGTTTATATTCCCATCGGGTCCGGCTGATCGCATCACGCATATATATGTGGAAGCCCCTCTACATTGTGTTTGTCGATTGTAATATCACGATGCAATTGATCGCATTTACATATCGTGATAACCTCGAGCTGTTGTAAGCGCTCTATTGTTGTTTTCCGATGCCATGTTGCGATGCAACGTGGGCTGTCGATCTATGTGCTTGATCGATGGTCCTCATTAACCCCGCTCATCGCTATCACAATACATATATGATATGCGTTGATATCCTCCGTCTGCCTTTGCTGATTGCGATTTTCCAATCAGATCTGGGCTGTTGATCGGCCAGATCTGACGGCTACTGTGCATTCAGCATTCAAGCCTTCGATACTCTGTTTTTCATTGTTTTCTTGTGTTTTTC
Source organism: Pinus taeda (assembly GCA_000404065.3). Lineage (NCBI taxonomy): Eukaryota > Viridiplantae > Streptophyta > Pinopsida > Pinales > Pinaceae > Pinus > Pinus taeda. The sequence continues at coordinate 92,853 of APFE030677607.1, forward strand.
GCCTCCTGATAGTGTTTTCTATTGTTTTATGAAGGTTTTCCCACGCGATAATTTTTATCTTTTAAATGATTTTGAATACTTAGAGAGTATTCTAGGATCCATTTAGATCATGCCTTCCCACTAAAAAGGCTTTTGGACCACCAATATTTTGGTTTTTAACCATCAATCAAGTGAGGATACAGCTTCCTCACTTGTCCAATCTCTATCCATTTTTCACTGCATGATTTTGAACCTTTCAGTCCAATTCTCAAGTACTCAACATCCCCACTACACATAGTTCTCAACTTCCTATCCAGAGTTGTATCTTCCTGCAACTCATTAAGATATTCAGGCAATAGATCATCTATAGAAGGAAATTGACTTTGCTCTTCAGGGTCTTCAATTAAAGAAGGTTCAAACAGTCTCAAGTTATCTGCATTAACTACTGAATAGATGTGCATGTAAGTTGGTAAATCAAGGTGAAAGGCATTCTCACTAATTTTCTCAAGTATCTTAAAAGGCCCATACCTTATTGGCTTCAACTTCTTTCCTTCACCTTGCATTCTGTCCTTGCTGATATACAGCCAGACTTGATCACCAACTTGGAAGCTATGCTCCATCGAATGTTTATCATGTATTGCCTTGTACTTGGCTTGGCTTCTCTCCAAGTGTTCCTGCACTACCTGGTGAATTTCTTGGATCTGTTCAATGAACTTCATTGCTTTGTCCACATCACTGTTTCCATTAACCAGTGCATCTTTACTAAAGACAAAATCCAAGGGAGACCTTGGTGTAAAACCAAAACAAGTCTCAAAAGGAGATCTTTATGTAGAAGAATGTTTAGCACGATTGTAAGCATGTTGCACATAACATAAATGTTCATCCCAAATCTTGGGATGCTTGTTGCAATAGCCCCTGAGCAACTGGATCACTATCCTGTTGACCACCTCTATTTGGCCATCTGTTTGTGGGTGAAAGGATGTGCTCTTCTTCAGTCTGGTGTCCATCAACTCCCATAGAATTGACCAAAACTTCCCAACAAATCATGAATCTCGATCATATACAAAAGAAGTAGGTAATCCAAAATGCACCTAGACATGCTGAAAGAACAACTTCGTTGTTTGTTAAGCTATAATTTTCTTGTTACAAGGTATTAAAATACACATTTTGCTAAACCTATCCACAATAACACATAAATAATCATGACCTTTTCTATATTTTGCCAGTCCTCCAAAAAAGTCCATGGAAACACTCTCCCAAGGATGAGAAGAAACTGGAAGTGGAGCGTACATGCCTAGTTTTATATTGCTGGACTTGCTTTTAGCACACATAGTACACCCTTTAATATATCTAGAATCTGGTTCATGCATTCTTGGCCAATAACAGAATCTTTGCAGTTGTGCAACTGTTTTACTTACACGAAAATGCCCTGATATTAGAGAAGTATATGCTTCTCATATTATGTTAACTCTCTTAGTTTGAGGAATGCATAACTTTCCCAAATGATACAAGAGTTGGTCCTTAACATGATATTCCAATTCTTCTACGTGTTTTCCATGAATTAAAGTTGCATATACATCTTTAAAATCTATATCTTCAGCGTATTGTTCAATGTAGCTTTCATGCAATACTGAGTTATGCTTAAGTATAGTAGATGCATTTATAATTGGTCTGGGTAACATATCTGCAACTTTATTGTGTATGCCTTTCTTATATCTCATGACAAGATGAAACTGTTGTAGAAAACCCATCCACCTATAGTGTCTTGATTTATGCAATTTAGTTTGTGAGTGCAAATATTGAAGTGGTTGATGATCAGTATGTATAACTGTTTCTTTGCCCAATAGGTAATGTTTCCACTTTTTCACACTCTACACTAATGCATACAATTCTTTATCATATGTGGGATAATTAACTACTGCAGAATTAAATGTCTGATAATGATAACATATGGGTTTACCACGTTGCATCAACACTACTCCCAGGCATAGTCACTAGCATCTGTTTTGATCTCAAATGGTCTTTGAATATCTGGTAATGCTAGTATTGGTGCTATACTAATCTTTTCTTTCAAGGTGTCAAAGGATTTCTGTTGTTTCCCTCCCCATTGAAGCACCTTGTTTAATCTCGTTAAAGCATGTAAGGGAGCTGCAATCAAGGAAAAGTTAGCAATAAAATTTCTCCAATATTGTGCTGCTCTTAGGAAGCTTCAAACTTCTATAGAATATTTTTGTTTAGGCGAGTTCATTATGACTTCAACCTTAGAGGGATCTATCTTCAATTCACCACCCCCTACAATATGACCCAAATAATTCAAATATGTTTTTCCAAATTCACATTTTGTTATTTAACATAGAGATTTTCTTTTCAAAACATCTAGAGTCTACTTTACATGCTTCAAGTGTTCTTCCCATTTTTTATTGAAAACAAGAATGTCATCTAAATATACAATTACAAACTCATCAATAAAAGGTCGTAGTACATCATTCATAACTCTCATGAAAGTGGTATGAGCATTAGTTAAGCCATAAGGCATAACTAGCCATTCATACAACCCTTGCTTTGTTTTGAAAGCAGTCTTCCATGCATCTTGTTCTACAACTCTGACCTGATGGTAGCCACTACGCATTTCCAACTTGGAAAATTAAACAACTTCTTTTAACTGATCTAATAGATCGTTTATGCGAGGAAGAGGATAATGATTCTTGATCTTTATTTTATTCAGTGCTCAATAATCAATGCACATCCTCCATGAACCATCTTTCTTTCTCACCAACACGATTGGAGATCCACATGGTGATGTGCTTGGCCTTATGAACCCTTTGTTGAGTAGCTCTTGTACCTGCTTCTTGATCTCTACATTCTCTAAAGTAGATAACCTGTACATTCCGATGTTAGGCAATGGAGCATCTTGCTGCAAATTAATATCATGTACAATTTCCCTTTTGGGTGGCAAACCTTTAGCTTCTTGAAATAGGATATCATATTCAGAAACAACGTTTTCTAAATCAGCTTGATGTTTACCATGACAACCTTCAAATACATTGGTTTTATCATGTTTCTTTTCCTTTGCAACCATTAGTAAAAATTGCTTGCATGAATTTACAATTCTTTTCATCTGCCCTGAGTTAATGAGAGTGTAGTTATTTATGAGTTGATGAGCTCTTAAAATATATTCAAGTTTCATCTTTTGTGAGTTGATACTTATTTTCAGCTCTATAGAAAATGGCTTTTCTATCATACAACTAAGGACTTCCTGAAACAATACCACATATATCCAAGGGAACTATGCCTAACTCAACCTCATCTACAAATGCTGACCCAAAAGCAAACCTAAGTTTACATTGTCTAGTCACTTGTAGCTTTGCTTTATCATATACACAACCTAATGGATATGGCTTCTTGTGAGGTGTGGTTAGTAGTCCCAATTTCTTTACAATTGCTTCATAAATCAAGTTTACTCGTTAGCCACTATCAAATAAAGTATCAATCTTTTGATGCCTAGAAATAACTCTAATATGAAAAAGCTCATGTCTTTTCCTCTCATTTTCTTCATTATCATTATATTGTGCATAATTACTAGTAGATGCTTCAGAATTTTTACCTTTTATACCTATGGCTGCGATTGGTGTTTCATCACTTGAGTCTGACCCCAAATCTTTTTGTATAGTAGCAACAATCTTCTTCTTCTTGCCATCGAACTTCTTGGGTTTCAACTCTGGATGCAAAGACTAGCAATGTTTATCATCATGTCCATCCTTGTTGCAGTGAGTGCATGAAGGTTTGTCTTTCTGTACAGTGTTTGCCTTCCTCTCTTTACATTTTTGCTTCCTCTTTTCCTTGTTTTTGCTTGCAATGGGTTTTGATGATCCCCCAATCTCTGGTTTCACATTCTTGCCTCTAGCCTCTAGATGTGTAGCCTGAACAGATACCTCATCTCTGCTAGTAGGTTTAAACATGAGAATGGTGTGCCTCAAATAGCTGTATAGAACACCTATATACTTCAGCAAAATTCCAGGTGAGTCTAGAGAAATGCCTAGAATTAAAGCTATTTTTCTAATTTCTTGGGTGTAGCTTTGTACACTTTTCCCTTTTAATTGGCGAAGATTTTTCCAACTCATCATAGCTTGTTGCATATAAGCTAGTGGATAGAATTGTTTTTTAATGGCAGAAACAAATTCACTCCAGGTAGAAAGAATTTTACCATGCTTCTTCAAATCCACTTGTGTCCTACCTTCTCACCATACCAAGGCAGTTCCTCCAAGGCATAGGCTACCCAACTGAATTTTACTCCTATATGAATCAATGTTCTGCACCCTGCAATACACATCAATCTATCTAATCCAGTTATCTAGCTTTTATGCATTTAATTCTCCATCATATATTGGAAAATCAAATTTTACATCTAACTTAATCAAACATGTTTTCTTCTTTTTATTTTCAGGGATACCAGGAGGTGTTCTTAGAGGAGGCCCTTTTGCATTCCCTTTTCCTTCAGAATGGCTATCTAGAAGAGTTTCCTTCGTTCCTTTCTCTTGTTTGGAGGTTGAAGAATCTTCACTTCGACCTTTCTTAAATTCTTGATACATCTCTTCTACCATGGCTCTCATGGTCATGAAACTATCAATGAACTGAGAGTCTGATTCCAAGGGATTTTCTTCTGCCATTTTCCTCCTAGGATAGACTCTTCGTATTTCTGGGTTAGCTTCAACCAGTTATCCTTCTCCTAATTTGAGCTTTGACGTAGTTATTATTCACCAATCCAACACAAGCTTGTTTAACCTTAGCAACCTAAATCTCTGATACCACTTGATCTGATATTAAGATCTAAGATAATTAATAAGGTATTACAGACTCATGTGCATGGATTTTCCTATGTTATTTTATGCAATGGATTGATAAGATTGTGAAATACACAGATAATGAAGTAGTAAGGAAGCATAATAGACAACACACATAAACACAACAATTTTAATAAGGATTTCACCCAATACTCCTGGGCTACATCTCCTAGTCCAACCTTCAGTGGTGGCCTCTCTATTATGTCTTCAAAAGCATATTTTTACAATAGTGAGCTCAAATTGAGCCTCACACAACAGATACAAAATAATAAGGATTTACTTGGATCCCCCAAGTCTCTTTTGAGTACATAGACTCTCCTTACTAGCTCTCTGTCTCTATTTGCTCTATCTCAGCACTGCTTTCAATACTGCCTGCCTTTGTTTCTCTCAGTCTATGGCTTTTGAAGCCATTCTGTGCTGCCTGTTCATTTCCTCTTCTCGACTTTCTGTCTCTTGGCCTCTATCTCCTTGAATCCATCATCTAGCGTTAAATAATCATTGCATAACGTTGTAAGGGGAGGTGGCCACCTATTCTACATGGATGAGTTCATCGGGCCTTTGAAATCCTTGAAACGACCACTTTCTGTTAACACAGAGAAATGCATTCAAAACTATGAAAATCTGCCAAAAACATTGTTCATCCGGCCTTCAAATATTCATAATCGTGTCCTATTCTCCTATCGGGTCCACTTTTGTAGCGATATCACATGTCCAGCGTTGATCTGGGAGATCCCGATCCAATGGCTGTGGTTCATTTCGAGCGGCTCTGTCGTATGGAGGTTAACCACCCGATAAGGGTGGTTTCCTCTCTCCAAAGCCTAGACATGTGGCAACCTATGTATGGGATCAGGAGGAGCCCAGCCCAAACCACTTACCACCTTTGGCCACCCGAAATCCCCCTTGTTTCATGGATTTCCCTTTTATATTAAAAATTCGTTAAAACATTGAAAATAATGCAAATATGGCTTTGGGCGGATTTGAAATATTATACATTTCCATTCCTAAACCCTTTCAGGTCCAGTTTACATTGCATCAGTGTTTCCATTTGTATTTCATTTAATAAAAAAAATACACTAAATACACAGAAATCTATCATTTGACAGATCTCAAATCATATCAGATAGCATTTATATTCCGATCAGGTCCATTTGATCGCATCGCGCATATATATGTGGCAGCCCTGCTCCATTGTGTTCGCCAATTGCGATATCGTGATGCGATTGATCACAATTTCATATCTTCATAACCCCAGGTTGTTGTAAGCTCTCTATTGTTGTTTGTCGATGCGATGTTGCGATGCAACGTGGGCCATCGATTTTCACGCTTGATCGACGGTCCTGGTTGACCTCGCTAATCGCTATCGCAATACATATATGATATGTGCCAATATCATCCGTCTGCCTTTTCCGATTGTGATTTGCCTATCAGATCTGGACCGTTGATTAGCCAGATATGACGGCTACTATGCATTCACTGTTCAAGCCTCCGATACTCTATTTTTCACTGTTTTCTTGTGTTTTTCACCTCCCGATAGTGTTTTTTGTTATTTTATGAAGGTTTTCCCATGCAATAATTTTTATCTTTTGAATGATTTTGAAGACTTAGAGATTATTCTAGGATCCATTTGGATCACTTTTTGTCCCTTTTCAAACTCTCTAAACATGAAAAGGACTGAGTTATCTTTGTCGCTAAAACATCAAATAGCGACAAACATTTCCATCTAGACAAGACTGAGTTTCACCTTCGCTAGACTCGTTAAAACATCAAATAGCAATGGATTCACCTGGAGGGTAAAATTACACAACAAGAATATGTTATCCTCCTCAAACTTGACAATAATAAAAAGTTACTGGTCAGAAATGACTAGAGAAAATGGGAAAAGGGGAAACCACTTGATGGTAGCAGGTCGCTCTTGAACATGACACTTTCACTCCATCACTGTGACTATTTGGGTTGGGTTATTAGCTTGATGGTTATCACATCGTTGGTCTATCGTACCATCCATCACTTTCTTTTGGGTCAATGCTACCAATTCACTTTATTGTCACCAACATGTTCAAGAGAAGTCATTTAGTCAAAATTCATCTTTTCCAATACCATAAACCTTCATTTTCATGACTACCATTCCTGAATATTATGTCATCATTCAAATTCCATATCTAAAATCTACACTCGTTTCGTGTCGTTGATTCAGGATACATCAATTCCCTCCTATCACGAGTCGCTTCTTGTCGACATCAGCACATTATCGATGAAGTTGACTTGGAAACACCCATTCAATACCTTGATACTTGCATGCATCAATGGTAGGTTTCTCTCTTCTAGCGATAGGCATACATCAATGGCCTCTGACTGAAAGACTTTGTATGGTGGTCAACATCAAATCATCCATTGACACCGTGTAAAATGTATTGCAATTGAGGATCATTATCATTATCAGTGATTTCTCTCGCATCTGTTAACAACTTACATCATTGGCTGGTAATCAGATGGCTTTTTCCCATGTTCAACTTCAGATCACATATTCACATGGTTAGAATCATACTTGAGCAAATGGTTTAACAAGATTGAAGACCCTGGATCTAGTTTCATCCATCCAGACTATGATTTCAAGAGTACTAAATCATATGTACAATGGCTTTACATTGATAGTCTTTCCAATCATGGGTCTATATCTATAGATGGCTATTTATGTACATGTAATGAAAGTTTATAAGCTGAGCATGGGTATTCCTTCCCTTAGAAATTCATGAAAAATGAAATATCATGATATATGTATTGTAATTGATGCAGGTCATCTTCCACTTTGATACCTCCTCATCACATCGTAAAGCATTTCATTCGACATTGACATTTTTCCAACTTCATGCTTTAGGGGGAAGTTTCTACAGATCCATTTGGGCACATCAAATCCCAACATCCAGATCGGTGTTTTAGGGCTCATCAAACCCTAATTTCAATTGCTTCATGCCCTAAACAAGTCACCCCTTTGAATTTCTCCTTCCCAAACAATTTCATGACTTGAAGACATCTAGAAATAGCCTCTAAAGGGTCCAGCATAGGTAAGCCCTTATGAAGGTGCACTACAGAGCAGTTAAGTCCACTGCCAGGGTGCTCTATAGGGAACTTAGGCTTCCTTTCACCTACATTGGGCAAGAATGAGTGAAATTCACATAGGGTTTGGGGAATATTCTTATCTTTTGGAGTCATCTAGAAGTTTCCCTCACTCATCAACTCTTGTGAGCTCGAAAATGGATGAGGAATGAGTTAAGGTGCATCCTATCCTCTCGTTCGTTCCTCCATGGAACTAATTCTAAGTATGGAAGATCATTCAATGCCACCATTAATGACAAAACCTCCTTCATCTTCCTATAAATTGACCACTCATCTAAGTGATCAGGGGCTGGATTATGTTGAATTGTAAAGAGATAATGCTGCTATGAGATTTGTCTTTGAAGCAAGTATTGTGATGCTACAAGTTTGTCATGCTTTTGATGTGATGTGGATTGGATCCAATTTGGAGGAATGGCTTTGAATCGGACACCAATAGTTGTATTTCCTTCTTCTATCTAATAAAGTGTTTGAACCTTTTTCCTATATGTTTGTATTGTTTCATAATTCTTATGTGTGTGAATTGCATTTGATTCCTTTCACTTATATTCAATAGATCATATGCTTTGATCGGTTTTTGTCTTCTGTTGTGTTTACAAGGTACTTCTCAAGCAGAACTATAGGTAGGCCTTCTATCTTCTCATCTTATCTATTGCTTATAGGAAAAGTCTAAAACACTTGAAATTGTTGTTCTAGATATAGCTACTTAATTAAGGAATTAGTATTTATCCGTAGATACTAAATTCTCAAAAACACCTATAATCAACACAAATCCTCCACGTATCATTTTTCTTGGGAACTAACACTAAAGGAGAGACCCACTCACTGTCGGAGATAGGGTAAATGAACCTTGCATCTAACAGTGTTTGCAGTTCTTCTTTGACTATGTCTTTAAGGGCTGGAGTCACTCTCTTTTGTGGTTTCTTGACTGGCTTGCAACCTTCCTTGATGTATATGTGGTGAGTACACACCCAGGGGTGTACTCCCTTCATTTCCTTGTAGCTCCAAGTGAAGTCCTCTAGGTTTTTCTTCCAACATATTGCATAGCTTTTCCTCTTCAAGAGCAGACAGAGATGGGTTGATTTTCAAAGTTTTCCCTAGGCCAAATTCTATGGTTTTGACTTGAAGTGGGTTGGAATTGGCCAAGAATAAGTCAATTTGATGATTGTTTAGTGTTTCCTTCACTTCTTCTTCTAATGGTAATGAACTAGGTGTTGGACTTTGGAGTAGGTGTTCAATTAAGTCATCCTCCTCTTGTTGTCCTCATCCTATGATTTCTTCCAAAGCATAAATTTGAGTAGAATAAAGCTCATATTCTTCCTCCTCCTCCAACCATAAAGGTAAATCATGTTCTAGGGAGGGTTGAGCAAGAGGGTATAAGACTAAATGTTTGGACATATTCCCAATCTTGATGGTCATATTCCCAGCTCTGCAGCTAATGTAGGCATCAACTATGGCCAACTATGGCCTCCCAAGGATGAGAGGGTAACCAATAAGCTTAGCCTTAGGCTAGAGAACTAGGAAATCTGCAGGGTACTCCCAGGAGTCAATGGAGACCATCACATCTTCCACAATTCCCTCAAGGGTGACTATGGAATGGTCTGCAAGTTGCAAAACTGTTGTGGTCTTCCTTAATGACCCTTGGAGGTTAAGCTTTAGCATGGTGTCATTTTTCATCACATTATTGGCAGCCCCAAGATCAATAAGAGTGTGTGGGACAATGGTGCCATTGATGTGCACATCTACTATATGGCTTCCAGGGTCTAAGTATTTTGGACATATTACCTGCCCCAGCATTAAGTCAGATAACTTCCCAATGACATTAATGGTAGGGGCATCCCTTTTTATTCTTCCTGGATGCTTAAAGCACTTCTCCTTAATAAACTTATCGTAGATAGGAACTTCTTTGATTGCCTAGAGAAGGGGGATCTTTACACATATATTCTTCAATTCTCCCAGAGGTTTAGTTTCTTCTGGGGTTTGCTGGAGTGGTTGGGCTAATATTTCAGGAAAAGGTGGATTTTATTTAAGGTTTCTTTCCTCTCTTTCTTCCACATAAGGAGGTTGGTTATCTAGGAGAATTCTCCCATATCTTAGGTTGATCTCAATGCAATTCAATGAGCACTCATTCCTAGGATGCCTCCCAGTGCATCTAGGATAAAAGATGGCCAAGGCTCTCTCTGCTTCGTCTTTCTTCCTTTTGATATTCATGGTATCCAATTGCAAGGTAAGGGTTCGCATCATCTCACTTTTGAAGTCCTCCAGCATATTTCCAATTTCACCCTTGATGGATGAGTTAGAAGATGATGTACTAGCCATAGGTTGACTACTCCTACCCTTTTTCCTGGTTGCCCTAGAATGGTTTCGAAAGACAGTCTTGATATCCTCATAGGGTAGTTGGTAGATATCTCCTCCTGTTAACAAATGCAAGGTATCTAGGATATCCTCCCTTACTCTTCTAAGCAATTCCAACTTCATTGACTCAGGGTCAAGTGTGCACCTGGCCCTTTTGTAACTGAGCTGGAATCTTTCTTCATAGTCTTCGAAGGATTCATCCTGGCCTATGGCCATCCTAAAAATCTTTTCTTTAGTTTCCTTTGACCTATAGTAATCCCTATATTTTTTGTTAAACGCCTGTTGCATCTAAGCCCAAGTTATGATGCTATCTCTAGGTAAACCCATGAACCAACGCAATGTTGCATCCTTGAGGGTAGATGAAAATAGTTTCAACTTTTGCTCATCCTCGGTATAGTCATATGTTAGGCATATAACATCAAACTCAAATAGGAAAGTGTCAGGGTCCTCTGTGGTCAATCCATGCAAATGTGGTAGAGAAGAGGGGCTTATATTCTTCATTTTAGTGCCCCCATTGGTTTCCCTAATGGGGAAGGCACCCTCAATTCTCTCTCTATCTCGTCTATCATCTTAGTTTTCCGCCATTGGTTCAGTAGGAATGGGTTCTTCCTCTTCTTCTTCCCCTATAGGTTCTTCAAATATGTCAGGTTGCTCACCTAAAGGTTCTTCCAATTCACAGTCACCGAAGAAGAGAGAAGGTTGACTATTGGATGTAGTGGGGGTATTTGGAAAGAATTTTCTTGAATTATCCTTATTCCTACGAGGCATGAAAGGAAATGTTTTTGGGTTGGTTTTTGTAAGATTTTCTTTAAAGCTGGAAAGTAATATAATATTAATAAATATTAGTAAACAAATAATTAAAAAAATTGGTATTTATTTTTAAATCTTTATTATCCTAGGTTTTTAACAACCTGATGTTAATATTAAATATTTATAGATATATAAATTTTTATTTAAAATTAAATAATAAAGAAATTAAATAAAGTTTTTCGATAAAGTAATAAACCAATATATTTATTTATTTATATTTGTTATTTATTTAATTTGTATTTATATTTTATTTTTTTATTTTTTATTTTTTATTTTTTTTAAGTAAGTCACCTCTTAAACCTACCATTAGATTTATATTTTTTTAATTAGAATATATTATATATATATATATATATATATATTATATTAGATAATAATTTATTAAAAATGAGAAACTTTAAACTAATTTTTATAGAGTTTTTAATATTATTTAAAATAATTATATATTTTTATATTTTATATAATTAATTAAAATTTATATAAATAAATAAATTATTTTAATAACTAAACATGAAATAAAATAATAATATTGAATATTAGGTATTAAAAAAAATATATAATATATATATTAAAATATATATAATATATATATATATATATAATATAATAATTTATATAATAAATGAATTTTTAAAAAACTACTATTGATTTATTTTTATTTTTTACCTAATTTAACTTAGCTCCATAAATAAAATAATAAATATGAAGAATAATGGTAATAGTAAGAAGAATATCAATATTAAATTAATTAATGGAAATTTGACAGGGGTCCTTGAGTCAAAAAGTAGTCGTTAGTCTTTTTAGCCATTGGAGTCTCTGCTTAGACTATTTAATATGCTAGACTAGATCTGTTTCTTTAACTTGTCCTGACGATGAACCACACTAGTTGGTTCGAAACGTGTCGACAAAGGTCTTTCTTTATGTGATTTACGCTGAAATTCTTCTTATAACTATGATTGATCACAGAAGCCTCAATTCTACAAAAAGGAAATTGATGATTAAATGAAAAAATACTAACATAATGCAAACTACTTGCTGAATGAAATTGTTGATTGAATGGAAAGACTTCTGACATAAAGAAAACTACTTGCAGAATGAAATTGCTTAATTGAATGAAAAACTACTAACAAAAAGGAAACTACTTTCTGAATTGAACTTATTGATTGCAGAATGGAAAGGAAAGAAGATAACTGACAAATGAAAGAAAGAAACTAGATTACTTTTGCAAAAATAAACTAATGGAAGAAAATTGAAGACTAGAAGTAGAAGAAAAGAAAGTTAGAGACTAGAAATAGAAGGAGCAGTAATTCACATCCTACTTTGACACCTCCCCAACAACGGCTCCAAAAAGTGATAAGCCTAGGTATTGCAGCAAGAATGTTGCAACTCCCAGGGCTACCAGCTTTACTTATCAACCCGGGGTTTGTACAAACTTGGAGGTGACAGTGCTATATTCACAAGTAGAAGTGAAGGTACTTCCTGTTGTCACTCCTCATCTAGCAACAGACCCCAAGGGTTCCAAGCCAGACTTCTATAGGGTCAGAAGAAGCTTGATTTTGATGAAAGAAGAGAAAATCTATTCTAAGGGAGATTTACTCTACTGTAGTAATGAAGAAACCAACTTGTAATGTTAACTCACACCATACCCTAACTAACCATCTAAACAACTATGTGAAGCAAATTTGCTAAAACAACACTAATCTAATGCTGCTATCTAAGTTGCAGAAGTAAAAAGTAGCAAAACTAGACTAAGGGGTAAGCAAAGGAAACTAAGCTAAGTATGTGTTTAAGTGGAAGAGCAGTCGAAGATCAAAATTGGTCAAAAGAGGATGTAAGGGAGTGACAGAGCATAAGAACAGTTGGCTCAGTCAGTTGAAAGGTAAACGAACGACTGAGATTGGATTGCAAGAGGGTACGTAGGTAGATGGGTGAGCAAGGTTAACTAACAGGATGGATAGTTGAGATTATATTGCAGAGGCTAAGTCAAGAGATGGACAAACAGGGTTAATCGGCAGATGGGCAGTGGAGATTAGATCGCAAGCAAAAGAAATGTGCAGAAATGGTAGCGGGATTGCAGAGGTGGTAAGTTGTATTTCACATGCCCTTAAAACCATACAATGTATTTTAAAATTTCACGTGATTAGCCTCCCTGGGTGACACGTAGCATGGGGAAACCACTCTTATCGCGTGCCCTTAGGCGGATAATGATCAGACAGAAATCCACGCGATATCAAACAGAAATCCACACAATAGCCATCGGATCTGGCAAGGCAAATTAACGAAGGAGATTTGACTGAGCTAGTTGGCGAGCAGGTGCGTGATAGCCATCAGATCAAACAAGGCAGATCGATGGTGGGAATTTAAAGTGCATAAAGTCATGGTTGAAAATTAATTGGATGGTGATTGGTCAGGTTTTGTTGTGTAAGGCAATCTACGGGTAAAAACAAATTACAACATGAATTAACAGCTTTCGCTCAGGCATTTCATGCTGAAGGAGAATGAGCATATGAGTGAGGTATTAGAGAGAGGGTGAAGGAATAGATGACCAGGAAATGAATGAATGATAATGAAATGAACCATGTAACTACATCAAACAACAAACTCCATGAAAAATTGAAACTATGTGTTTTTGCGGTTGCTGTAGGGTTTCTTCCTCACGTCATGGTCCCAGAGGGAGGAGGTGAGGCCGAGACACCAATGGAAAACCTTATGAATCTTATATTTGCTAACCTTCTAATTGAATGAAAGCATAAATGTCCTACGTTTCACTACTTTAATGCGACGACAACTATTTAAGCAAATGAACAGTTACATAATAAACCTTTGTAATGGAAATGCAGCTACTTAAACCAATAACCAGTTAAACCATGAATCATCTACTCTATATTGTGGTGGTGAAAATGCAACTACTTAAGAAAATAAACAACTAAACCATGAAGCTATTCTAGTGTTGTAATGGAAATGAACTACTTAAGCAAATGAACAGGAGACCATGAATTTGTACTACTGTTGTAATGAAAATGCATCTAATTAAGAAAATGAATAGAAAACAGGAATCTATGCTAGCATAGCAATACAATAAATAGGAGCTTTGGCTGCTAGGGTCGAGCCCTAACCTAAGAGCTTCAATCCTCTGAGTTAATTCAGTGCTGGCTCAAAACAATACTCATCTTCATTTTAAATCAAAAATTGTTACAAGACTTGCAGCTTGAAAACAAAGTAGATTTCTATAGTGAGAAGTCTGAATTCTTACTAACTCTTCGTAACTAAAAAAACTGAGGTCCTAAGCCTCTCTACTTATACATCTGATGTCTTCAATGAATTCCTTCAAAATTTGGGAGGCACAGCTCCCAATTCAATGATAAACTCGTGCCTTCCCTTTCATTAGCTCGGCTACCTTCTAGTAGGTAGGTTTGGCTCCCAACTCAAGATAAACTCATACTTTCACTTTCTTGGCTACCTTCTAGTACACATTATTTGGCTTGTTTTGCACTCTCAATTGCTTGGTTGCCTTCTAGTACACAAGATTTGGCTATTTGCACCTTCGCTTGCTTGGTTGCCTTCTAGTACACATTATTTGATTGTTCGCACCTTCACTTGCTTTGCTACCTTCTAGAAGGGGGGTTGTTTGTACTTTCAGCTGATGGAGGGATATTCTAATGGAGGGTCAGTAAATGAGGAGAATTTACCTCCTGTAATTCCTCTCCCTTGTCCCATTCAAGTTTTTACCAAGGTCTTTACCATAGTTCCTTGATTTTGTCTTTTATTCCTACATTTTCCTTGCTTTTATCCTTTATTCCTGCATTACATGCACATTAGACCACAAAGCAAAATATCCAACTCTACTCACCTCATAAACAAAATATAATAAAAACTACGCAATAAGTTGTGAGAATAGTTGGTTCGACTAAGCTAGGAGGTGAATTAAGGTCAATTAAAGCCCATATAATTACTCAATGATGAGGCTCATCATCACCCGCCTACTAAAAGTGTTGCTCATCCTCTGAGCAATTTAGTAGATTTGGTAGCCTCTCTAACATCTCATGCTTCTGTTGTGGTCTCTACTTCTTGTTTATAGAAGCCTACTATCCTTTTTACTTCTTCCCACTGATATCCTCTGATCTTCAAGCTATGTGGTAGTTTTTTCCATATCCTTATGGAGGCATGTATATTATCATTTCTTGGTATCCTAAACATGTCCTCAAAATGTGAAATTGCTTGCCCTTGAGCAGCAAGATATCGAGGTGCCAACTGAGGATTATTTACAATTAGATTATGGGTGCTAATTAGGGCCATGGGATTTGATTGTTCAGTTTCTGCTCTATCCCTGAAGTCACTTATCTCTTCTATTTCTTGCTTCTCTTTATTGTTCTAAAATGTAGAGGGGTTTGCCTCCTTCTTTTCCTTTTTTTCTTGACTGGTGTGCTAACAGCAGCAATGGAAAATATTGCCTTCTACTTAGGGACCTCTAGAGACACCCTAGGTGACTCCTCCTTTTTTTCTTCACCTTCTATTTCACTGCCTTCTTCCTCTTTTGTTTTAGTATCATCCTCTGTATTAGTTCCTTCTTCATCCATCTCATCCCCATCTAGCTCTGTATCTTCTTCTTCTTGTTTTTCCTCCTCCTTATTGATAGAAGGACTAACATCATAGATGAGGGTTTTGATGTTATCCTATGTTGGTAAATCTTGGAATACTGACCATGTTATAGGGATCTTGAGGTTTCGGATGACATCCTCAATGAGGATTCTGGTCAACCCATGGTGAACTAACTATTGGGAATTTCTTGTCTTTTCTTTGTTGTTGGAGTCTAGGAGTGGTTGCATCAGAAAATAGGGTATGTTGAGTCTTTGGTGAATTGGTGTTTCTACCCCAAATCCTAATTCTTCAAGCTCTCTAAAATGGTAGCCATAAACAACACTGTATCTACCCTCGCATGAGATATACTTGATGAGAATCTTGCTTGTGAAGCTTGAGGAGGAAATAAGATAATTCTTTGAAAAAAATAGAGTTTCCTATGTATGTAATCCACTAGCTTTCTAGAGGAAACGACCACCTTTTTACTTACAAACCAACTACCTCTTAACCTTTACAAATTTTGATCAAATGATGCATATGAGTGAGTGAGTAAGATACTTACCTGCGGCCTTAATGCCACGCTGCAGTTGTCAAAGATCAGAGGTGATGTTGATGGTCATTCTTCTTCATCCTCTTATGTCTGTTGATGGTGTCTGTGACTATAGATCTGATGCTGCTGAATGGATAGAGGGAGTAGGAGTGTGTGTGGATGCAAGGATGATGGTAATGGATGAATTGAGGGGTTAGATCATGTCTAGAATGAATTTTGGGGATCTAACCAATATACCAGTCAGGGAATCCTATTAGCACCTAAATCCGCCTCAGGCTGAAAGAAGGCAAAATTCAGGGTAACCACAAACCACGCTCAGTCTGGTAGCTAGCCCCACCAGAACATGAGAGGGCTCTCTCTGGGTCACACTTAGTGAATAGATGAACGAAAAGGACTAAGATGACTTTCAAACGAACTATTTATCTTAGGCTAGTAAGTGGAAATGAAAATAATGAGTGATTTTGTGAATGACTGTGTTTTTGTGATGTTATGGGACCACTGGACTTCAATGAACAGAGAACTTAACATGAAGGCATAGATTATTTCTTGAGGCAAGGTAGGCTGAAAGTATAGAAATTTAGTTTTAAAATATGGTGGAATGGAAAGAATTATTAAGAAGGTGAAAAGGGCATGGGCGACATGAATCCTTTTCAACAGAAGAATGAACATTGTACATGAAATTTTCCAATAGGTAGAGAAATAAAATTGAATTCTACCTGATCTCACTCGAAAAATCTCACCAAAAATGAATACGAAATGAAACTATGGAACATAACAAAGAAATGGAGAGATTGATTAAGAAGGTGAAAAGGGCATGGACAACATGAATCCTTTTCAACAGAAGAATGAATCACTGCACATGAAATTTTTCCACAGGTAGAGCAATAGAATTGAATTCTACCTGATCTCACTCGAAAAACTTCACTAGAAATAAATGCAGAATGAACTATGAAACATAACAAGATACATATGAAACATAAGAGACACACTTGCTACACCCACAACCACAGGAATCTCATGAAACAGAGCCGCTACCTTTCATTAGTTCTCTGTAAAAATATACAGTGCAAAAACAAAGTTTCTTTCCCACAGTCTCCCAGAAGTTACAAGCCAACCCCCATTGTAAATAACTCACATACAATATATAGAATGTGTGAGGGAGAGATAGAATGCCTAGGCGTTGGGAAGTTACTCAAATCATTTCGAAGTGGAGATGGAGATCCAACCATCAGCTACAGGTCCAGCGCTCTCAAGCATGACATTTGGTTGGGGTGACCCTTTGCATTCCTTTGCCACTTGGATAGAAGCCAATCTAGAGAAAAAAACATTTTAAATGCCGCCTTAAGTGCCAAAAAGCCCGAAGTGTAGATGAGTGGGCCCACTTGGAGAAGTCGCGAACCGAAATTTCACGAAACAGAAGCAAATTGGCAATTTTTCCTTTTTGCGCCGCGACATTTTCTCTGTGCGTCATGCTACTTTGGGGCCTATTATTGGGCACTTCCAGGTGTCCAAAATGTGCCCAATTGGTCTTTTTGGAAATCCTATCCTCTATACTTTCTAACCCCACTGGAATGTTTGAATTTGGTGCTCATTTTCCCCTCCAAATATTCATTCTCCCAAGACTGCTTTCTGTGTATCAAAAACGTGGCAGAGAGGCCATTTTTGGGTGTTTTTTGACCTTTAGGAAGCCCAGATTTTGTCAAAATCTCTTGCTCAGACACCAGTAGTCGTATTTTCCAATGTTGAATCCAAATATGCAAGCCATTCCTCATTTGGAGCTCTAGAATTCTAGCGTCGCGCATATGGAGGAATTTTCTGTTTTGTGTCCAAAAAAAAATTCAAAATGCAAAAATGTGCTCCAAATTTCTTGAAATTTGGTCTAAATCTTCTTCATTAAGTGTTATGGTGGGCCAAGGATTGCCTTAGCCAATATCCAGAGTCGATCATGCTCTTTTTGCCTCTTTTTCCTTTTTGATGCCTTCCTTAGGTTTGCCTTCAAATTCTTTATTCGTGCCTTGCAAACCTTGTTTCGTGCCCAATAGTGGTTTTTCATGTTCCTGAGCATGTCCCTATCCTTGTTTGCCTTCGTTGACAGCTTCTCTGAGTGGATGTGGATCCTCTCGAGCCAAATCTCTCAATCAGCCTCTATCTCCTACTGAATAGGTGTCTTCTCATTTAGGTTTCTTTCGGCAGCCTGCTGGTCTTCATGGATGTTTTGCAGCTCCATGATCTCATGTTGGTTCTCAGGATGCTTGTTTCTCTACTCCAAATACTTGATGATCCATTTGGCCCTCTCCACATCTGCATCATCATCCTCAATGAGGATGAAATCGGCCTCTTGTTCACCTGATGGCCCCTCATCATGCATAGGTTTCTTGTCCTTGTCCTGTATTGCTTTGAGGGGAACATCAGCAAGCAAATCCAACTGAACCTTCTCTTTTTTCCATGATTAGGGTTTCCTGGAGTATTTTCTTCAACTGCTTGATTTTGACTTTGGAGACCTGATTCCTTGTGTAGCAATGAGTAGCCATGCATCTTTGAAATTTTTTATCTCTTTTGGCCTTCTTAAGAAGATTGTTTAAATGGAAATTTACTTTGTCAAGCCAAAACTCCCTATTTTCATTGATTTCTCTTGTGGGCCTGTTCTCCTGAAGCTGTGTCACTGTGGGTCTCCTCCTCATAGCCTGATGAAACCTCGGATGCCATGACTGATGTTTTAAAAGTTGAATTTGGGTTGCCCTTTCATTTAAATGAAGCTAGAAGTTTCTTTGACAATCTGCCACCAAGGGGACAATTTAATCGGGAGAATTAGGATGGCGATAATATAATGGGAATAGGGGTTTATAGGAGAATTTTTTTCAAGGATATACAGGGGTTTTTGGGGTATTTTGATAGGGTAGGGTTTGGGTTTTTAGCTCTTTGCCTTCCGATCCAACTTCTTCCATTCTTCATCGGTCACTCCCGTTGGTTTAGTACCCAGATCTACCGCGATCCACTGATCTTTATCCACCAACAGATACTCCATATTGAGTTTCCACAACTCAAAACTCTAACCATTGAACTTCTCAATCTCTATCTTTCAGCTGCTCGCCATCTTCTTTCACCACCAGAATTGATCTCGCAGATCTCCCACTGAACAAGGTCTACCACAGGCCCGAGCGAAAACCCTCAGCAACAAAGGCGTCCCCTTGAAGCCAAAACAGCTCTAATACCAAATGTAGGTTTTAACCTCGTACAGAAATTACCTACATACGAATTCTAAATCACATGAAAAATAAAAATGCGAGAGAATAACATATAAAACACATATACACAAAGATTTCCCACTGGATCCAAAAACCGGGACTACCAGCTTGATTTTTCATTATGTTCCTTTCAATGTTAC